>JAMKCH010073218.1:0-57952 GCA_023653785.1 Ophioderma brevispina | reverse complement strand
GTGTGAGGGATGCGTGCTGCGAAAGCGTACACGAGGCGAGTTGCTACGGATGTGTGTACGCAGAGGCGCGTGGCTACGGGTGGGGTAGCATAAACTTATTGTTGGGGCAACCGGGGAAGATATTTTGCTTGGTTGTCGCTGCATGGCCACTACACAGCTGACCGGTAAATTTGCACGGCGTTGAGCTTCCAAAATATGGATATTCTTCCAAGTTTCTTTCACGACATAAAGTGAGGACACGGAGAGTTGTCGCTGCATGGCCAGCATGCATGGCGGGACCGGTCACAATTGCACGGAAGAGTTTTACGGACACAGAAAATTACGACACTTTTAGTTACGTTTATTCTGTCAACTTCCCGTGCACGACACAGGGGAGTTACCATAAGAGGATTTATGGGTGTGAAAGAGAGAGCGAGGAGAGAGATAGAAGACGGTATGTTTCGAGGAAGGGCCTTAATAATGCCTTAATAATCAGTGTCGTGCACTGGACCTTTTTTTGGGGGGGGCATGGCTAATTTTCCCTTAATCATTGGCCGTAGCTTTAGGATTTTGGAGAAGTGTAATGTACTACCGACAAAAACCCAGGCGTTAGCTTCGCTCACGGTTGACCGATGTTTTTTTTTGGTCGCATCGCTAATCTAAAGAGCAGGGATTGGGGGATTCTAGATCAACCTAAATCAAGCTGCATGCATATTTTTATTGTTATAGGCCTAAGGCTTTGCTGCTGTAACTTCATGCTATACCCTCATCAAACAACAGCTTTCAAAAAGAAAATGTCACGACGAAAATATTTCCATGCTGGATTACGACTCTGCTCCGAATGGATCTTTTCCTCGACTGGCTGGCAAACCAAACTCCCCCTCCCCCGGTGCGCACGCCATGTTAAGAATATGCAATCGGCCGCAGCCGTGCAATCTGATGCCATGGCCCGTGAAGCTTTACGTAGAAGCTGAAGAATGTGGTAACTGACGTGAATCACGCGAGATTGATACCTTTAATTATGATCCTTTTTATTTGAAGCAATAACGTACCAGCTGGACCGACTACTACGGGATATGAGTGGACTATATGGAGTTTGAGGAGTTAGGTTAACAAAAGTAGAATATAAGTGCGGGAACACAGGGTCCCGGCACAGGTATGATGAATTAAAAGGAAAAAAATAGGTAAATTAAACCTGTGACAATTCCGGTTGCGAGTGCAAATTTAGAAATTACAAATTTATGCCAACTACAGGAAAGACAAGACACTGTTCCTCCAGTGATCACTCGTTCAGTGATCCGCTTCCGTTTCAGTGATCTTCCGTTTAGTGATCGCTTCCGTTCAGTGATCGCTCCCGTTCACTCAGCTAGCGGAGCCAGCGCAAAGCGCGGGCCTCCTGCTAGTTACTATTAATTGAACATTGTTTGACGAAATGCTGCAGTGCCACCCAGAAGAATATCTTTTTCACAAAGGTGGGTGCCCCGATAATGGTAGATTTTTAGGTTTTCGCCCTCACGTGGAAGCATATCATCAAAAGCATAAAATTTTGAGCAAAGCGGTTTGCGTTAGCTTAGACAGCAAAAATGTGCCCACAAAACAGTGACCCATAGGACCGTGTGGTAATGATTGGTCGACCACATTTGAAGACGTTTTTGTCAAACATCGACAGGAAAACATTCATGTGCCTTGGAACATTTCAATGGCGGGAACAAGAAAAATATGATGTTTTGATACCAAATCTCATTTTTTTGGAGTAAAGGGGGGGGGGATGAGGGCGTGGGTCACTCTCCCTTTAATAAAATTGATAATTGGCTGTTGATAGTTGTATTTGTTAAGATCATAGCTGCAGCATTGGATCTGACGTAGAAGTTAATATTTGCATTTAGAAAATTGCATGTCTGGGACTGTGATTCACACTGGTGTAACAGTGTGGTTTGTAGAATGCTATCATGTGCATGTCCAGCTTGTGTGCAACAGAGATTATACTACGATTGGGCCTTTCGGTGAACTGCTGACTCATTTTTCTGAATGGTCCCTGGGGTAAATAGCAATAATTTCACAGGTGGGCATGAGGTGGTGATGGGATTTGAAGCTACATATGTCTGTGTATGGAGACCATTTTAGGTTGATGGATGGGGGGGGGGGGAGACAAGCAAATTTTAGCTAGCTCAAAGTAGTTGCTGTTATACAGTTATAAACTAGCCAATTTAACCCATGTATGACCTTAACCTCAGATTTGTCCGTTGGCTCAGGTCAACAGTCCTTTTGGGCAAATTTGGTGGTTTTAGTTAGGGCATTCAAAGCAAATTGACCTTTAGAGGAGCACTTGACCTGTGGGGCCACTTTGAAAGCCTGATATCAACTCTAAAGGTTGTTGCATAGTGTCATTCCGCTTACGCTTTGCCGCTAGCAGTGACCCAAGCGGCAGAGTGTCGAGCCAATAAATCGATCTCCTCGCTGCTCGGGCTGCCGCATGCCCAAAGTGACCAAAATGTATGAGTCGACTTGAAGTCACTTTGGAGCGCGGAAAGCGGTGTACAACAAGCGGCTTGCCGCATGACACTATGGAATGACCTTAAGACTGTTGTTCTCCACCCACATGCCAAATATCATCTCCATATTAAAGCACAACAAAATGTATACCTGTACAGGACCGACAGACAGACATCAGGCCCCATGGGCAGACAACTTGTGTTTTTAGAATACAGATATATAACAGGCTTGTGATTACTTTAAGTGTACTAAAAGTAATGATTGTAATTTAACTGAGTTACAAACTCTGTGGTGTAAACAGGTCACTCAGTCGAAATCATGGTCATGTGAGAAGGTAATTAATAATAATAGACTCGAATGGGCACAGCCTTGTATGAAATCCCCAGCAAGAACCAAGTCATCAGGGAATGACCAAAAATGACTATGAGGCCATGTAAATATAATGGATTTTTATGTAAGGGGAAAGAGGTAAAACATGTTGACTGCATTAGCCATGTTCACCAGATTGACCAGAACAAACTGGTTTGCCCCAAATAATTTTCGTTGTTAGGAGAAGGAAGAGTAGATTGACCAACTGTTTGTCAAAATTTCTTCAACATTATGTTTGACATCAACAAGGGGGGTGGGGGGCGAGCAGTTGATTGAAAATGGGGCTTCTTCAAAATGTGCTATTATTGCTTTAAAGGTATACTTCGTGTGTACCCTACCAAGGTAACATTGATTGTTAGCCTAGAAAAGCTGTGATGCTTTTTTACTGAACTTTTAAAACAAACCTTGAATTGTTAGTATACACCTTTGCAAATTATATAATTGATGTCAATTCCTTAAAAATTATAACATATTTTAAATGGCCCCAAACCAAGCAAGTGATTCTTTTTTTTTTTTGGGGGGGGTTCACCAATGATAGCCACTGGTTCAGGCAAAATAAACAAAAAGCAGGGGGCAGAAATCATAGGAAATAAGATAAGTTGGGTTATTACACACATGAATGTAATTATGGACATGCTCACATCAAAAATTCAAGTTAAAATACATGTACAGTGATGAAAACTAAAGACATCATGCAATCATTGTGTAACAGGGTAGAATTTCTTTAGTTGTGTAAGTTTATTTTAATGGAAGTAAAGGTGATATAATTGTCACTGTAAACTGAAAATGTCTTGAATTGGAAAAAAATCTGAATTTAAAGACCCAGTACAATGAGGAATTAAACTTTTTGCATCCAATGAATTCAAGACCCTGAAGAAAAATACTTACAATGAATTCAAGACCCAAATCCAGATACAAAAGAAGTCAATCAGATGATTCAAGATGATTCCACCAACTGTTTATCTGGGTGAGGGCTTAAGATTGTAAAAGAGATTAAACTTTGCCTGGGTGCAATATACAATAGGGAGTATTGTATGCAGCTTATAAGAAATCCTTTGTAATATCATGATTTGGTCTTGAATTCATGGATGCAACAAAAGTTAAATCCTCATTGTACTGGGTATTAAAGTCAAGATGATTTTCCAATTCAAGACATTTTCAGTTTGTTACGTGTGTGAATGGCCGCCAGGAGAGATCCTTTTGATTCACTTTTGTGTATTTTTTACATACATCACGAGCTTGGCATCATAATTGATTGTATCATTCTCTGTGTTCTGTTTTTTTTATACTTTAGATGATCAGTCGGATCGAGTATGTGCACTCTAAGCACTTCATCCACCGAGATATTAAGCCAGATAACTTCTTAATGGGCATTGGCAGGCACTGTAATCAGGTAGGTACAATGTTGTAAAGGCTATTGCCTAAATACTTTAAGCACTCTGGTATAAGCCCACCCCCAAAAGGAAGATTCTATTTCAAAATAGGGGTGGGCTTATACCCGGGTAGGGGCTAGAAGTTGGGAGCAAACATCAGATACAAAATTGCAATAAATATCATTTCAAGAGTATATTTTTCACCAGATACCATTTTATGTACACTTTAGTTGTAGCTATTCAAACATTAAAAATAAGTTCAATTTTCCCATCACATTTCTCAAAGTAATGAAGCAAACAAGCCATCCCAATGCATTGGCCCTACTTTGATGGCTCTATATTGTTTCCTGAATGCTAAAATTACCACCTGGGCTTATACCCGAGTTTATGCTAGCTTCTGTATTTTCTTTAAAAATTGGGGGTGGGCTTATACCCGAAGGTGGGCTTATACCCGAAGGTGGGCTTATACCTGAGTGCTTACGGTATATACCACATACAGGAAGCAGGCAGGATGGAGGCAGGACTCCTGCAAGAAGGAGCGCTCCCAAATCAAACCCACGAGAGGTTCACGGGCCAATAATCGGTTATTTTGTATTTGCCTAAAATAGTGGGATAAATGAAATACACAAACTGACAGTATTATTTAGCAGGCTTGTTATCGTACATACCAAAAAATGTTGTACATACCAAAATGTTAAGGTCATGAACTGTCTTATTGATATGGAGAGCCTGATGTAGAGGATCTTTGAAGTGCAGCTTGAGATCTTCAATGAAGTCCAGGAGCTGAATGTGAGCCCTATCCCCATCGCTAACCCTATCTACTTTGATATCTGGGAACTACTGAAAGTTGATTATTTCCATTATTTTTAGGCACTATCAGTGATTTGCTAAATCACAAAATAAAAAGAAATCATTAAAAATCAGATTTTTGCATGTCTGTAACAATCACAGGTACCCTAACATACCCTGCAAATGATAAGACCAGAAGCAACCTAATATTAGGACAAAATCGAATGTATTAGTCATTACTGTCCGTACGGACACTTAATACAACACATATCTGAATGGAGAGTCATATCTTTGAACACTGCCGTTTTCTTCCATTTCTGTAAATTCTTCAGTTGAAAAAAGTAACGTATGAGAATTCTACAGACTTTGCCTTCACTTTTAAGCTATTCCTGAAAATTTTTGACTCTTTTGGATGAATCACTGATAGTGTCTTTAATTGTGACTGAATTCCTTGCCTTCAAGGAAACAAGATTTTGGCTTCTCCATGCTAGCTAGAGAATAACCGATTTGATCGGTATTTTGAAATCGGGCAGATTATGACCTTATCGGTATATGATCGGTATCGGCAAAATTGTCATTTTTTACTGATTTTCTATACCGATTAAATTAATATCGAAGAGGTCAAAACTTGAATTAAAATTGTTCCAAACTGATGGTCAAACGGTGAAAATAAATCGTAACTGAAACAATCAATTTATTATTTTATCAGGCTCCAAATAACCTAAGGCACCTAAGGCAGTTTGCCTTGGGTGCCCCTACCATTTGCTTGGTGCCCTAAACATTCGGCATATTCTTTAACATGTATGCCTTGGTGCCCTTTAACATAAGCCAAAAATGCCTTTGCCCACCCTAATTCTTATTTTGGAGCCTGTTTTTATGTACACAAGAGAGTGTGTATGTTGTTCCTAACGTACAATTTCGCCGTTTTAGTGGTTTACCTAAATCGATCTGCTACTTTCTGGCAGCTTCTGGCTGTCGAAACCGGAGTTGATAACGCAAAAACATACACAAAAAAATCGGAATCGGAATGAACCGATTTTGAAATTTTAAAATCTGTAATCGGTTTAACAGATATTAGGGTGATTGGTTAGATACTAACGCTAGCTGCAAACTTATAAGTGGGCAGGTGTACTGACAAAATACTTTAGCAAACATGTATCAAATAAATCACACTTTCAATTTGAGAGTATTGGATGACAACCTTTAATCCAAAAACTTGCACACACATATTTACACGCATGCATACATGCATGCACACATGCACGCACCACTCGCGCACACATGCACGCACACAAACATATACAATGTTTTTTTTTCTAGAAAAGTTTTATCTTTGTGTCTCCTTCAAGGAATCATCACTTGAAAATGAGAATCATTCCCACATCGGAACTTGAATTTGAAAGTGCCTTTTAAAATGTTTGAATGGAGCCATGCAGGATAAAGGCAATACCACAAGGAAATTTGCCAAATGGGTACATATTTATGTAGGTCTGGACTTTATTAAAGTCTACATTTTTCCAGGCAATTGCCAAAGTTGGACTGCAGTGATGGTATAATTTTTGGTCTTTATTCAAGTCAAAACAATACCAAAGTCAGAGATTTGACTCCAAGTTAGTCATCAGGTAGGATGTATGTTGTTGGAATTGACTCAAGAAAGAGACTTCTCTGAAATACCTTGCGTACATGTATCATTGCTTGTTAGTATTGCAGACCCTTGTGTATTGGTCTCGCTTGAAGGTGATATGTTCAGGAAGAGCCTTTATCACTATTTCTGTATGTACAAATGTATGTACAGACCTTGTACATGTGTTTGCCATTTTGGTTCAAGTTTGTGCAAATTGCTCTCATTGGGAAGAGCATATGTCCAATTCTAATCATTATTATACTTTGAGAATCTTCAGTCCTATACTTTCTACACATTTTTATAAATCAATAATTTTGTGTATCCGTCACTGGCTTGAGTCGCAACTGATATTAGTGTCCAGTTTAACCCAAAACATGGAGATCTCTGCATCAGATTACAACGTTGTTGTCTATTGGTTTCACAATTATAAGCATGTAGGGGTCGGTCCCAAGATGTAGTCGAGACTAATACTTCAATTAGCACAGGTCAATTTCGGGTAAATCAATCAATCAATTAATTAGCAGACAGCAACCAAAACATTAACAATACTGGAAATTCTTGATTTAAGACCAAAAATGAGAAACAACTTCAAGAATTAAAGACAGTCCTGCAAAGCAGAGAAGTACTGAGACTAGCGTCACAATATTTTGACAGTATTTAGAGTGAGAGAATACTGACTTTGAAGAGTTCGACAAAGAACGGCTTGCTGACTGACTTAATGAAAATGCCTATGCCAAGGTCACATTCTCAGAGCATAATAATCGATGGAATTGAATGGATTCTTTTGCACGATACACAAAGATATTGGTCTCTCTATTAGTTTTCAAAAATATTGTTCTCGGCTGCACCTTGCACACAGGGTTGTCACCAGCCAAACTTTAGTGCCGGGTAAATTTGACGAAATTTGCTTCAAAATACTGAATCAAGTTGCAATAGTAGCATTTTGTAGCTGTTTTAAGGTCAATGTGGCATTTTAGTGCCGGGCGGCAAGGCCTATGATTCCCTTGAGTGCCGGTTAATTTGGCTGAGTGCCCGTTGCTGCCGCCCGGCATCGTGACAACCCTGCTTACACAATGATTTTTAAACTCATAGCTCAACCAATATCTTTGTGTATCTTTGCTCATTATCCATCCAATTCTATATGTTTGACCAAACATAATAAGATTGTCTTATGCATCAAGTGGTCATGTTTTAGGTCACCTGCAGAGGTCAAAAGGTCTTTGAGGTCAAGTTCAAATGTTCCTCAGATTCAAAAGCAAGCAGACTGGTGGTTTTGGAGAACCATCTAGTGTTAGTCGCTTGAATAATGGAGGAGTTGAATGTAAATATTGGTTCCTAAAAGCCAAATTTATATGAAAGGTTGAAGAAATTTAAAAGATTATTGAATTTGCATGCATTGGAAACTTGCCTATATTTCTGAAGGTTTTTGTTGATTATAAAAATGTCATAGCCCTGGCATGTTAGGCTAGTCATGGCACCCTCCTACCAAAGGATATTACTCTTTCAAAAGTTTAGCTTGCTGCATTACTCATATGGTAAGTCTAATGTATTTTACTAACTAGCCAAAAGTAACCTTAAATTTGAGCTTGTTTTAAAGATGTGAAACTTTGGCTTTTATTCTCTGGCTTAAAATATATGGCCTTGCAATGTGCTTTAACACTAATACTCTAAATCCCCAAGTTTTGTTTCCGACACTACTTGGTGGGTGAGTGTATAAATCCAGGTGTCAGGCTCTCATTTCCAGTATACTCTGTACCTAGAAGTACAAAGGAAATTAATCGATTCGCCGCGCAGTGCCCTCGCCTTAATTCCAAACGCGCTTTTTACGGCTACTGTAGGCGCAGTCTAAATCCATGAAATCGCACGCGATTTAAGACACAGCGCATGATGTACGAACAAAACAAATCTCTTACCTGATACACAAAATACTGTTCGTATAAGTCGACATACCGGGTCATTTCCTTGTGAACTGTGTTGTGGAGTGTGATTACTTTTGTACTTCTAGGTTGAACAAGAAGAGAACATGATACACATACGGATATCCGTTAATAAACGCCCCCCTCTAATAGACGCTTCCCCCTGTTTTTTGTGATGAAAAGAACCCTCCCAAAATGCCCCCCCAAAAACGTAATGTATGGATACCTACTAAGTGATGACAGTATGACGCATGCCCGTGATCGGCAGCACTCCCCAAGTCTGTAACACGGCAAAACTTGCTCTTGGAGAATTGCTCTAGTTGCATTAATACTGCCTAGTTTAGTAATGAACCACATGCAGTGAAATAAAAAGTATGATTTTACATACTAAACCGATATTCAGATTTGTAAAAAAAGCATTTTAAAATGATTTTATATGCAGCCGAAATCGTTTCAAACACGCATTTTTTTTCTTCACATTTCTCTGCATCACTCCGCTGCGACAAACGATCTCATTTCCAGGTCGGCGTGTGAGGCCGGTTGGGATGGTAATGTCTAGAAACGCTCTCATACTATTTTTTCTCAAAATGAAGAAAAATGAAGGAAAAACTTTGTACATAGCGGTTTTTTCGGCAGTATTTACAGATTTTGTGAAATTTATTAGCATTTTTTCCAAGAATGTTGATTTTTCAGCCTTCACTCCCCCATATGATTGGCGATGACATGTTTTTAGACGGATCTTAGGTCTATTTTCCTAATTATACCAAACACACATGGGGAAAGGGCATAGCGTTTTTCTGCACCAATCTGAACTTACAGCATGGGTGAGTTGAACATTTGGACCCATTTGACCAAATTTTCATGGTACAAAAACGTTGGGAGGCCTGTACTGCGAATAGCTCCAAACACGACGAGAAATTGAAAATCGCAGAGACAAACACGCCGTCTCAAGTATCGAAAAAAGCCGAAATTGTTGGCCATTTGCCCAGGGAAAATCAATTTGTTGTTGGCTGAAACACTGCATTAAAGGTAAATATTCATCTGAAATTCACCCCGAATAACGCCCCCCTTATTAGAAATGCACCGCCCCCCGGGGTCGTTTTTAGAGGATTACGGTAAATCGGTAACCATCAACTTATAAAGGCACGATATAAGGCATTGTGGGATTGGTGTAAATCACTTTCTGTGACAGTCCTTGCAGCAGTGGTGGCGGCCAGCCTCATTCATTATAAGCAATTCACCAAAAATGTCAAAAGAATTAACAGGCAATACTGAGTGTCAAACAAACCATTTGGGTGCTTTTGAGTTGTTCCCGGTCGGTCATGGGGTTCTCATGAACCTACCTATGAGCTCATCCTCGTTCGTTATTAATACAAAAAAATCAGAAATAACCCTTCCCGTTGGAGTTGATTCTTCAACTCCAAAGTTTTAAGGAATAAGAAAATTCTGACAACATAAAAATATTAAGAACTTTTTTGTCGACTTTCCCTTTCTATTGTTTTAGAAACCAATGGCGACGTCTGAATTGGGATTTCTTGGCCGCCCTGCCCCTGCATTGAGGTAAATACAATCTTACTATAATTTGGCTAATGTGTATGTATTCTTCGCAAACAGGCTCTTTCGATCCATATTGCCGCCAAAACTTCACATGAAGATTGATAGTTACCCGAGGATGTTTAACTATATTCGGACGAATCCGTTCAGAAATGGCAGAAAAATCAGTGAAAATGGGGGGTTGTATGGAAATCTACCGATTTGTTTATAACCGTTAATAACAAGCGCGTACGCGTTGTGTGTTGTAACGGGCGTCTTACTTATGAGACGCCGTATGCAGTACGCAATTAACGGCGCCTTATTGCAAAAAAGGTCAATAACACGTCACGTTATTTCGCTTTGGTGGTGGTATTGTATGACGAACACTGGGAGTATAGTTTGAGAAGAAAAAGATTTAAAATATGGAATAAGTATGGGATCAAATATTGACGTGTATTATTTTAGAAGATGGGGGTATGACGGAAACTTGACATAACAGATTGACGAATATGGGGATGGGGTCATAACCTGTAGGATGAGAAACTTTATACGAGATTTTGAGGAGTTACGAGAGAAAAAAAGTTGCGGAGGGACGAACTAAGGGTTAGAATAACGAGGGAGTACTTTTGAGATACAAAAGTTAAACACCGAGGATTTATACAGGATGGAAATATTGACGTTTTACTATTTAGAAAAAGGGGAACTACATGATCTACAGGATTAAAACTGGCATCAAACGTATGTTATTTCGCTTGGTTTGGTACGACGGAAACAAGGGTTAGGACACAGGGAGTAGTTTTGAGCAGAAAAAATATCCGGAAAGTTATACGGGATAAATATTGACGTTTCCTTAGAAAATGGTAAATACATGAGCTGCAGGTTGTCAGGATATGATCGGAACTTAAGTAATAAATTGAGGTTAATAATACCAAATGCTGACACTCCGGGGGTTGGGGGTCCAACCACTTCAGGTGATGGTAATTTAAAGTAGGAGGCTTTTTGAGGGTTGGTAACATTTCCAGTGTGTATTTCACTTGTGTGGTTGCGGTGTTGTCGCCAAAGTGTGTCATTATCCACGGATCATTACTGTTTCAGTGATCGCTTCCTTTCAGTGATCGCTCCCGTTTATCATCTAGCGGGAGGCCCGCACGAAACGCGAGCTCCCGCTCGTTTAATAATTAGAAACAAAACTTGTGAGACATGAGGGGTACGGTGTATCTGGGTACTATGTAAGATCACAATCTTACTAGGCTCCTCTGCAGACATACATTGTTTTTTTTTTTTTATGGGGTTGACATAGGGCCTCAGTTTTAGTTTAAACATTTTGAAGACTCTACACGTACATTTTGAGGGGCTTCATTTCCAAGTACAGTATGTTTTTACCACAGCAAACAATGCGGGATGGAAGACAAAAAAGGTGTTGCAGTTTTTTTTAAATAAAAGCTGGATCCATTATTTTTGGTATATTTATTTGTTCTGCGGTTTGATCGCAGTGAGTGTTTAGCCAGGATATTTTTTAACTGAGCTCTTGTCAAATGAATATTGAAATAAAAAAAAAGTGCGTTGAAATTGTGGAAAATTATTGAAGAAAAAAGTTCACAAAAACGACATTTCTTTATGTATTATGTATTGTTAACTGTTAAAAGGAATGGTCGGCTTTTATTTAGTCATGGTCGTTCTTTTTTCCACATGTGTGCTAAATGTGATCCCATATCATTTCATCGAAGAGCCCCCTCGGAGATGACGTTAAACGCGTAGCTACCTGGAGAAAGATCAGTATCAACAAAACAATTTCAAGTCTTCAGGTATTGATCTTGGAGAAGTGTGTACATATATGTTACACCAGTATTCATGCATAATCCTAACACAATCTGCCTGTCCAAAACATCTTGATAAGACAAGATCCGCCATACAGGCTCAGTTCATGAACTGTATTATAAAACTTAGGTCATTATTCCACTTAAAGAACTTTGACCGTGGTGACTGGGGGAGAGAGAGAGAGGTAATTTGACATGCAGTTAACACGCAGCATTTTATTTTCAGTTAGAGGATCGTGAATTGAGCTTCTGAGAAGTCAATCTCCTCTCAGTAATCTGTTTGCAGAATACTTGTGGAGTAGTTTATTTTGCCAGGAACGTGGCAATTGTATGATATTATTACAATACAAGATGATAACATTGTTGATTTGTTGCTATACCTGTGTTTCACTCTGTATAGAATAGGAAGGATAACAATTTTAATAAAAATATTTTTTTATTTCATTAAGAGATCTTCATTGAATAATACTCAAATTGATTTTACTTTCAAACGTGGTGTTAATATAAACTTGTGTGACTTAAGTAGTAATTCTTCATTGAATGGTAGACTGGGGAGTACATAGCCAATATTTTTAAAATTGTGTCAAAATAAATTGAAATTAAAATTTTGTATAGTAGTTGGACAGACTTGTTTTGACATTTGGATAACAAACTAGTTTATTCAGTACAACAGAATAAAAGTGCATCAATAATTCACTAATGTTGAAAGAAGTCTTGTGTAAATGTTTTCCACAATCGTGTTCTTGGCTTTGGGTTTACTCAGAGCAACACATAATGTACACGGCTTCTTGACGTAGTGCTTGTATTGCCCGAGATAAAAAGGTCTTCTTGGAATGGGGCTGCTATTTACCTCGCATCGCGAACTATTTTTAGATGCAAACAGACACTGAGTCACTGCACCGTTTGCTGTGCATTGCTCAAGGGCCGACTCACTTGGCGAACACCCATGCAGTCTGGCTATCCCACTACCCGAAGTCACAGTTCAGTGGTGTGGACTTAGTCAGTGAGTGTTGTGTGCATTCTGGTTAACAAATATAATGCCTAGGGTCAGTTTCCAGGTATGCTAGTGTATATAGGTTTCTGAACTCTGCCATGGGAGATGGGATTGCAGTCTTCATAGTGTCATATTAGGAGATGGAAATCTGGAGCTTACTCTGTATTGATGTGGGGAAAAACAAAAAGGAAAAAATCTAAACTTTAGTTACTAGTCTATAGTCCATTTTTAAGGTGGGCATGTCACAGAGGAGGACATATCGTCATCAGGGGTCGATTTATAAAATAAAATTTACATGCACAAACCCTGATTTTTCCTCAAAATGGGCTGAAAATGCAAAATTTTACATGCACAGGGAAAATTCTGCATGCACAGAGCCAAAGCTACATGCATTTGTGCATGTAAAACCCCTCTAAATCGAACCCTGATCGTCATGTGAGTGCACAAGGTCGTAAGTGCAATGCAGCAATAGCTGCCATGTGATACATCTGCGTGCTGCCATGTATTAGGATAACTCAATTTATCTTTCTGGGGTCAGTGGCTCTTGAAGTGGTTCTTCAGGTGATACAGCCAGGCTATCCCACTGCCCAAAGGCACATTTCAGTGATGTGCACTTAGTGTCGTGTGCATTCTGGTTATCATATATCATGCCTAGGGTCAGTTTCCAGGTATGCTAGTATATGGATGCCTGAAGTGGCTCATGAAATGGTTCTTCAGGGTGACACAGTCAACTGAAAAACCATTTCAAGAGCCGCTGACCAAAGACTTGGTATTAATAGTAAGTTCGATGGGAATTTCTGTCAAATGGCAGCTATTGTACTTACGACCTTGTTGTACTCACATGACGATATATTTTGTTCTAAGCACGGCTAAAACAATACGAGCACGGTGCATTTAACAGGTGTGCTCTCCTCCTCCATAGGTACCCCGATTAGCCACAGGATGTATTACTAGTGGTCACATGCGAGCCAGAATTATGTTCAATGCTATGCGATAGCAAAGTTTCATCCATTGCAAATCTCTTTAATGTGGTGACTAATCCAATATCCTTGACCCCTTGAAATCAGGTATTTAAATTGTTGTGTTAAAATTCAATGAACAGCACATACTGATAGAAAACAATAAGCTCAACAGCTTTCCATTGAATGCAAATGATGAATAACAGTAAGTCCTATCCAGGAGAACATACATAAGTACAAGCTCAAAATATTTTACATTTTTTATAGGCCATGTTTCTGACCCAAATCTTGATCAAGTTATATAGGGTGAAGCTCAGGATTTTATTGCTAATTTTTCAGTGTGTATAGGGGTGGGGATGGACAGGATATTGGAAACATGCTACTCGATTGGAGGGGACATAATTCTGGGACTTAGTCGATATGGGGAGGGGGAATTTTTGACCAATGATTTCAAGTATACATTACTTACAAACTTCTTGTGTAATAAAAACATTCTTTTTGCTAAATTTAAATCTATACTCTGTCCAGCTCGAAGTTTGAAGTAGCGACGCTGGCGTATACATTGAACCGACTTTCAGCGCGCGCGTAGGGTAAAGCACAAGCGCACTGCAACTGAAAGGTGGCACTGGGTGTACACGCAAGTCGCCACTTCATACTTCAGACGAGACAAAGTGTAGTTAGTATGTCCATGTCTTGTCTTTCAGCTTCTGGCTAGGAATTCAGTGGGTAGTCGTTACAAACAAGCTCTGGCAAAAAATGGGGACAAATGTCGGGGGTGGGGGGGGGGGGTTGCGAGATGGGTGTGGACCCAATCTTGATTCCCCTTACTTAATGATAAACTCTGAACCACCTGTCTGTGTAGCACTTTATTATGCTCTTACCAGGATTCGAAACCTGGATCTTCAGTGTTAAAATGCCATGGGTGAATTGATTTCACATAGAACTGCAATGCATTGTAAGTGCTTCAACCCATTGCAACTATTTTTTATATTATTTAAGGAGTTATGATGGGTTGAAAATAAGGCTGTCGATTCTAAACGTTTAAACACTAGCCGGCCGTTTAAACGGATAGTAATATTGCAAAACGGTTAAACGGAAAGCTTACTTTCATACCAAAAGTTCGCAAAATTCAATAAAGAAAGCCACATTTTCCATCACTAAATGGCAAAATGAGTACAAAAATTCTTTATAAAGAATTAATGCAATAACAAGTTAAAAATGTCTAAATTAATAGAAATCGAGCACAATTTTTAGAGTATTCGCCAAGGCTTTGCCACTTACTTCCGGGTGACGGGCTTGCTGAAGTAGGGCTTGCCGAAGTAGACAATCACACATGCTGTACTATCGCGTGATGCCTGCCAAAAATCAAGATGTCGACATCAACACACACGATTGCCGATGTGGTGAAACTTTACCGTGAAATTCAACTTTTAAATAAATTTTTAAGTAAAATATGTTGATTATTTATTGTAATAAATAAAACTGACACCTTGTATTAAGTTAGCAACTTAATAGATGAAGTATGACTGCATGTAAAGCAAAGCTACCGCAATTCCGATGGGCTAGCCTGTCTTTTGATGCCGACTGGCAGTGAGGTAAATATCTCCCTAGGCGTCCGTTTAAACATTTAAACGGTCGAAAATTTTCCGTTCAAACGTTCAGACAATTAGTTTGAATCAGTTTTAGCCTTAGTTGAAAAATTAAGATGTACTAAAGTCTTGTGAATGTGCTGTGAACTATCTGTGAAGGGGGAGGGAATTGTCCAGCTGGTTTTTGACATTGGGATGTGCCTCCAAGAGTGTGGAAGTAGGACCCATTTCTATACCAATTTTAGCCAAAAAAGAGACCCATAGCTATACCAAAGATGCAAACTTTGGGCCTAATTTAACCCAAATTTGCCATTTGGATTATGGAAATTTTTGGATTCAGATTGAGGAAATTAGAATTTTTCCTACAATTTTTAGAAAATGTTGGCTTCCAATTGAGAAACTTTGACTAATTTTCCAACAAATTTGAGAAAATATTGAAAACAAAGACATGTTAGTTGTTACTATACCAAAATTGGCATGAAAAAAAGGGTCATTGATATATGAGACTGAAAATGAGACTGATGTTTGTGACATATATCCTTGTATACCAATTGTGTTGAGTCCCCCCCCCTTTGAGGGTTTAGGGTATAAAGGCCCCATCTGCAATAGCTGCTCTAGAGGTGTTAGATTTGGCAGGTATAACACTTAATAAGAACACAACTTACAAATGGCAGATTGGGGGGGGGCATCTTGCAGAAAAGAACCTCAATTTATGTATGCCAGAATGCAGATGGCCTTCAGACACTAATTTGACAATAAGCAGAATAAGCAGATCGTAGCTACTAAATCCGGTGGTTGCCAACAACCTAGCACATTCTCCAAGAAAGGTCAAAGAGTTCAAACCTACCTTTGCTGTATTGGGTACTCCATTTTGAAAATGTGATTTATCAGAAAAATAAATGAGATGAAAATCAAAATTTACAGAATTTTTACTCTTCCTATAATAATTGTCATTGTTAAACAATGCACACATGCATACTTGTATTTGTCAAGGGTTATTGACTACTTACTGGTAGGTGTGTTAGATATTATGTAAAATGCTTCCTTTTTGAGATAGATGCCCAATGCTAGTGGGGTTTTGCGGACACCCAAATAACATTGCGTAACAATTGTTCTTTGTTGCAGATAACTCGCAGAAATCTCAAAGAGGGGTGTTACCCTGAAAGGTGACCCACTTTTGCAGACAATTTTTTTCTGGTGCACTTTTTAGAGGATAAGGCTTTAGGATTATTGTTTCGGATTATTGTTTCAGGTTAGATATCTATCATCATGTCATGCATAGATATAATTTCAGGACTTAAAATTGTGCATAAAAAGTGGCAGTAAATGTGAATTAGAGTGGACTCTAATTCAGATTTTAAAATAATTACAAACTTAGGGAAAAGGGGTTATTATTAATTCTATTTTGAGTATGTAAACTATGCTATTGCTACATGTTGTGTGTTGCATACACACACGCATCGGCTCCAGTGGAGTACTCTCTGGTAGTACGTCATGTTGGCTCTGTTGTCGTTGTACAGGCCTGCCAGCCTCGGGCATTTTGATATTTTGTGTTAGTAGCGGTGATTCACACAAGGAACCGGGGTCAACATGTGTACACAATAAATGATAGCAAACAACACACTTGGCCTATGTGGAGTTTGAGTGTGGCCGGGAGTGTAGTTATGTGTGATTAATTATGATTAATATGTTGAGTGTTAGGGATAGGGATTGTGGCCAAGCGTCTGTCTGGCCTTATTAAAAAACAAAAACAAATTAAAAGCAAGCCAGCCTGCAATGCTTTTAAATTAGGTTTAAGGAATATCATAATTTAGAAAAAAATGTAGTCAGTTAATAATATTAATAGTTTAAAAATGAACATCAAATGTCCAAAAATGCAATTATAATAATATTCAGAATTCTACTTCCCTCCACATAATTTTATAGCTTGCAAGTATGTAGATGATATGGTTTCTTCCCTTCTAAGTGTGTGCGTCATGGTTGTTTCTGACTACAGTTTATTTTAAGACTTGAGTGAATTTGCTGTTTCTACACAGTAAAATTGTGTACTTGAATGTGCTAAAAAAACTCTCTTGCAAAAAATCAGAATTTCAGCAAATATTATCACTTCCAAATCTAAATTTTCTGATCATTTTTTTCACATACTGTGATTACAAGCCTTAGTTAGCACTAATTTGGGTGCTATTAATCATTAAGGTGCTTGTTTCGATCGTATTTGAGACCCCCCAGATTTAACCAGAAGTAGTATGATTTTGATATCAGATGAGAGGCCGTATTTTTCCTCATTGTCTTCCTCAAACTTCAGCTTTCAAATCCATTTCTTTCCCAAGATACGTGCAAAAAAAACTGCCTTTTAAATGGTTAACCGTCAATATTAACATGGTAGTGAATAGGGCGTTGCACTATGCATTATCGCGTCTAGCATCAAAACCACAAGCTTGTTTCCCACAGTAATTAGTAGGCAGCTTGTGCAAGTGTAGGGCTTTCATATCAAGTAGAGAACACTAGAGACGAAAATCTGAACAAGCACCTTTAATTGATCAGAAAATTTAAATTTGGAAGTGATAATAATTGCTGAAATTTAAAGAGAAAAGGTGCAGCACACATATGGTATAAATGTGAAAAGTGTGCCATGACTTCACTATTTACCATACTGACCCGAGTATAGTCCCATGCTTGGTTATAATCCCACCCTCAGTTTTGAAAGAATCTGAAAAATAGTAGAAAATCCTATTATAATCCCACCATAAGTTTTTTTGGGTGGAAGACAATAGATTACATGCAATTTTGGTTGTAGTCATTACTTTTTGGAAGTATTTCCTTGTGATTTCTTTACCAGATTAATTGGGTTCTTTTACAGGTCTTTTGTTGATCGCACACCTCATTTGACACTTGAAGATATCTGGAATAGGTTTAGCTCTGAAGGGCTGAAATGTTGATGCTCGTGTGTTTCATGTTAAGGTGGAGATCTCATTATAATCCCACCCCCTAAATTCGAGCTAATTGTCCCCGCCGAACGATTTCGGAACGGGGACTATGAAATACACGTCCGTCCGTCTGTGATAAAATGTTTGAACCCATGTTGTATATGATTATCTGGAGTTCCGTACGGGCGCATATGAGTAACTTGGTGGAAAGAAGCGGGTTGGAATGAGTTCTCGACCTGATCAGATTTTGGGCTATAAAATATGCTATTAGGTATCTATTTGCATAATGTACGAAAATTTTCTGCAAGGCTTGGGCAAGTTTGCCTGGAGTTGCTTGGTGTAAGTTTGTGTAAGGAAGCGGGCTGACGAGTTCTCGACCTGGATTAGATTTTGGGCGTATTTCGGGCCAAATTGAGTATGCAATAAGCTAAGTAATATGCAAAAAACAGCAAATTGCTATAATTTTGAACGGTACATTGGACTCTCAAATTTGCGCGCATGAAAGCCTATCATGGTGCACATCTTCTTTGCATTTAATGTGATCCTTATCCGCTAACGTAAATGCAATGAGCTAATTAAATATGCGTACTGCTGTACTCTGTAAGGTAACGTCAGATAGGGCAAATTCCTTTGCTTACATTATACTACTATGCCATGAGGTGGTGATGCGGGTTTTTGGGAGGTGGGCGGGTTTTGCAGGTTGTTGGGGACGGGGCGGGTGTTGCAGGTGTTGGGGAGGGGTGTTGCAGGTGTTGTGGAGGGGTGGAGGTGTTGGGGGAGGGTGTTTGCAGGTGTTGGGGAGGGGTTTCAGGTGTTGGGGAGGGGTGTTTGCAGGTGTTGGGGAGGGGTGTTGCAGTTTGGGTGGGGGTGGGGTGTTGGGGAGGGGCGGTGTTGCGGGTGGTTGGGCGGGGTGTTGGGGAGGGAGTGGGGTGCGTGTGTTTGGTAGGGGTAGGGTGTTGGGGAGGGAGTTGGTGTGTCGGGAAGGGTAGGCCGTGTGTCCGGGGTTTGGGGTGGGGTGCGGGTTGCGGTGTTGACGGGTGTTAGGAGAGGTGGTGTTTCGATTGTGGGTGATGGGGTGGGGTGGTTGCGGGGTTATTGGGAGGGGGCAGGGTGTTGCGGGGTGATGAGGAGGGGTGTTTCGGCAATGGTTGAGGAGGGGTGGGGTGTGTGGGGTTGGGGTGTTGCGGGGTGTTGGGGAGGGGTGTTTTGTGTTGCGGGGGTTTTGGGAGGGGGAGTGGTTTTGTGGGGTTTTAAGGGTATGTTTGCGGGGTGTTGGGGAGGGGGGTGATGTGGGGGTGTTGGTAGGGGTGGTGTGTTGCATGTGTTGGGGAGGGGTGGAAGTGTTTTCATGATCCGAGTTTTAAAGCGCTGGGTTCCGCATTTGTGGTTTTACATTGCATTTAGTCGTATTGTTTTTTTTGATGCCTAATATTAAGTTTATTTCTATATACTGCCATACCAACATACTGTCTGTCTCATCACATGTCTCGTCTGTCTTGTTTTGCATTATGTAGCTTTGTCTCTCTGTGTCTACCTGTCCTTTTCTTGTATCATGGTGATTTAATACTATCTAGGTGGCCAGACATTGTACAAGCTTTGCTTCTCTTCTTGTCAACCCACCAATGCTTTTCTATATCTCTTTATTTGTTATGGTTATTGGTACATAACTGAAATTGAAACTGAAACTGTTGCGGTACTGGAAAGTGGTTGGGTGTTGCGGATTTATTGTGTTGCAGGGTGTTGGGCGAGGGGTGGAGTGGTTTCAGGGTGTTTGTGGAGGGATAAGTGTTGAGGGTGTTGGGGAGGGGGTGGGACGAGGGGGTGGATGTTGTGGGGTGTTGAGGAGTGGGGGGGGTGTTGCATTGTTTGGGGGGTGGAGTGTTAATGATCAGAGTTTTGCGTGGGTCCCATTTGTGTTCTACATTGGCATTTAAGTGTATTGTTTTTATTGCCTAAATAAGTTTATTTCTATTAAAATGCCATACCCCACATACTGTCTGGGTTTTTCTCACCGTCGGATCTAGTATTGTCTTGTTTTGCATTTTATGAGCTTTGTTCTTCTGTGTATACTGGCCTTCTGGATTAATGTGATTAAAGTAACTATCTAGGGTGGCCAGGACATTGTACGAGCTTGCTATCTTTCTGGTCAACCACAAGCTTTTCTATATATCTTTATTTGTTTGGTTATTGGTAAATAAACGGACATTGAAACTGAAACTGTCGGTATGGGAGGGGTGGGGTGTTGAGGCGTATTGGTTGCAGGTGTGGTGTGGGGGAGGGGTGGTGTGTGCAGGGTGTGGTGAGGGATCAGGGTGCGGGGTTGTGTTGGGGGGTGGGTAGTTGCATTTATCACATTAGTAATCGCGACATTCGGCAGGAACATATTTTACCTAGCGGTAAAATACGAGTTCGGTTCTTTCAGGTTAAAACAGGTGGGACTATACTAGGGTCAATACAGTAAATAATTTTTAGATACATGAAGTAATTGTAGGTTGAGAATGGGTTGGTTGTCGAGTAGATTTTATTGTCGACATGGCACAGTTCAGATCCGACGTCGACAAGGTGTCGCCAAAAGTCTAAACGATTGTACGTCACTAGGAGTTCGCCATGTTTATGTTTGACAATTGTACACGACGCGAGTCACGCACGTGTACTACTGTAAGCGCAAAGGCCTTTGTAGTGAGTGAATGGAATAAAATTCAGCACCCTGAACATTCGCATGACCGCCAGCAAAATAAGCTTTTATTCCAACCATATTGTCTTAAAATGATATGACATGAGTTAACAGTGCAAATCCTTTACATTTATAAAGTACAACAACTATTGTAAGATTTTGAAGCTTTAAAATATGTACCCGCCGCGCGGCCGTACCTTGTAACTTACGTTGTTGATATTCCACTCTTTTTCTTCCGTCGCATTTTGACATTATTCAGACTTCCGATTATTGCCGAAGTCGGCTCGGCTCACGAGTCAGTCGGGAGTCTCGTGCGACTTACGTCATAAGTAAAAGGGATTTCCAAAGGGGTAGCGATATTTCGCGATTGCTCGGCCATGTTCGAGTGAGTTCGGCTACGTCATACGGGATTTCCCCGTCCTTAGCACACATGCGCAGTGGTAACTGGGATTTGTTTTGCAAAAAAAAGATGGTGACGCCGATGCACGACTTAAAAGATAGCTGAATAAATATAGAAAATTGGTGAGGAATCGCTAAATATCGGCAATGTTTAAGCTTATATAAGGTAATTTTATAACTAGATTTTTATCGACAATCAGTCCATGCTTGTCGACAGCAAGAATAAATGCATGTCGCGACAATATTGTCGACAAAGCCTTGTCGACAACAACCCTAGTTGAGAAACCATACAAAAATGAGACATGCATTCAATCTGACCCCTTTGTAATAGGATTGCCTTAATTAGTCTATACCTTGAGGACATGATTTCAGTAAGAGCACACATGTATGTCCAACATCTATCTGGTACATAAGTAACATGTCTTGTTTCGAAACAATACATCAAAATGATTCTTTAATATCCTACTATATACTTATTTCATGCTACCTACAAGGGCTCAAATTTGACACGAATCCCCGAACAACCAATTCCAGTGACTGTCTTATCACCCAATTTTCTTCCATACTCTGTAGCAAGATAGAGGTAGCTTAAGATTTCTGTACCCTATATATACTTATTTCATGCTACCTACAAGGGCTCAAATTTGACACGAATCCCCGAACAACCAATTCAATGACTGTCTTATTACCCAATTTTCTTCCATACTCTGTAGCAAGATAGAGGTAGCTTAAGATTTCTGTACCCTGCAGTGAAGCCTGCACCATACCTATGTTTTATGATTTCCTTATGTATAAAGATTTAAACAAATTTAAAACTTAAATGTATTTGTTTTATTTCTGCATCAGCTTTTCCTGATAGACTTCGGGTTGGCCAAAAAGTATCGTGACAGCAGGACCAAACAGCACATCCCATACAGGGAAGACAAAAACCTGACTGGTACAGCCAGATATGCAAGCATCAATGCACATCTAGGAATAGAACAAAGGTGAGTTAGACCAATTTTTTGTCATTACCTACATACACCCCCCCCTTGTAGTAATCCAATTTAATGTAAAATTCATCTTGAAAAAAAATGGAGGGGGGAGGGGATTTTCCACATGTAGTACTTGGGACAAGAATCTGATCTGTCCCACCATGTCTGTAAGCATCAATCAATTGTACAGCTAGGAATAGAATTGGCAAAGGTGAGTTCTACAGTATGTCTTGCACTACAGAGACACTCTGGGCAGATTTCATAGTTGGGCATTATGTTGGTAGAGATAGTGCTATAAGGCTGTATGTGTCAAAGTTGACCCGAAATTAGCTCATTGGTTTTTAAAATTAGCTTTACTACATCTGCACAAAAACAGCCGCCTTTTCACCAACTACATGTAGGCAACTTGAGTAGTCATTTGTATGGATATTTTAGAAGAAATATGTCACTGTTTGTATACCTGATGACTGATGAACTTGAGATAGACCTATTCTGCAGCCATTGATTACAGAGTGCCCAGTGTGTACTTTGCAGTAGTTCCTTGTCAAAGACACTTCAAAAGTTTTCCCCAACTGTGAGAGGATCTCCGAAGGCGTGTATCGAGCACATGGCCGGGCAAGTGAACCACCTTTGTGAAAATAGGCATACATCTGTGTAAGCATTATGTATCAAAGTATATGTCATTATCGTAAGGATGAAATGTACGTACTAAATAGAATTCTTGTGCAAACATCATCTGTCAATCAAATCTTTTAATACAGTAACATAAAACAATGCCATTTGACTGTAGTATCACTTAGGGATTCAAACATGTTACAGAGTGGTTCATCACAAATCAACAACGATGCATCCATGCAGCTGCGTATTTTTATCCCGCGAGGGTGGCTTTAGCCGCCCGAGCGAGATAAAAATATGCGGACGCATCGGATGCAGAGTTGTTGATTTGTGATGTACTGGTCACTCTGTAACATAAATATAAATTGTATGTAAATATACCGTTCTGATGCTATCCGCTAGGAAAGCGATGGAAACCTTTCGGACCTAACACCTATAGATAATATCTATCGCTCCTCTACCAACCCTGGCTTGTTAGCTCAATTGGTAAGAGCACCGTCACTAGTAATACAGAGGTTGCCGGTTCTAGTCTGGCCAAGCGCACATGGTTTTTTTTTCAACAGTTGTGTGCGCTGGCCATTTCCAGGAAAAGATTAATAAATATTCACTCTGTAACATGTTTGAATCCCTTTCAACAACGAAAATCCTTATGAAAACTGATTAATATCGTGTCTGGAGGAACGCAATTACTCGAGGTTCTAGCAAACTAAAAATTAGAGCAAAGCCATGATAAAAGGCTACTAGTGCTGTTACTGTAGACTAGAGACCAAAGTTTTCAGTTTCACGGAAAATGGAGAAATTACATAAACAAAACGTAATTCCAAGTTTAGAACACAGATTTGGAGAAACCACACTGTCCTAAAAAATGGATTTTTTTCATCTCCCAATTTTTTTGCACAAAATAATGATTTTAGCCTCAAATTGTATTCAAATCCCCTGAATTTCCATCATATTTGACGGTCACACACCCCCAAATCCCACAAAAGGGGCAAAAGGTCCACTTTTTGCTGATTTTTTTTTTCATAAAAAGGTTCAAAATTTTGAGAAAGTTTTGCAAGAAAGTCCACTTTTTGGTGATGGTATGTTCAAAAAAGTTCAAAAGGGGGGTTAGGTCCATTCTTACCAAAAAAGGTCCACTTTTTCAAAGTTCCACACCCCCATAATAAATCCTGCATTACGGCCCTGTTTCAAGGGCTTGTTTTGGTTGGGAATTTTGGTGTTCTAGATGAAATACATTGTTGTTTTTAGTGTAGAAAAATTTAGATATTTCCCTAGAATCGCATAAATTATGGCTTTTAATTAGAAAAGAGCAGAAAACGGGGAAACATTGGTCTTTACGATAGACACTGTAGCTGCAGTTTTATAGACTACTACAGGAGTTCTCAATAGGAGGCCCGTGGGCCAAATTCGGCCCGCCAACCATTGATATTTGGCCCTCGACTTGCTCTGAAATATAAAGGGAAACATAAGAATTTCAGGTATATTTGGCCCTCAAGTAGGGAACTTTCAAACGTGTTTGGCATTCTCTGGCCCTTCAGCTATTATAATTGAGAACCCCTGGACTACTACAAGAGTATGGATCCAGTTGTGAATATCTCTGCAGAAAATTGCAGCATTGCACATGTGTAGGAAAGAGGTCCAATGTTCATCTCAACTTCAGGTGAAAAGAGAATAGACTTATTAGGTATGTTGCAATACTGTAAAAGTGATAATTTTCCCGCGTGTTGTAATTTTTCTCAGTTTCACAGCAGATCAGTTCGTCATCAGCCATTTTTATTACATTTTTTGCTGTTTTTAAATTCGCTCTTTTTCAGCTATCCTACATAGACCTACACACAAAATAAACATTTTCGCGGGTTTTTAATTTCGCGCTAGCTCAGAAGCGTGCGAAAAGCGCGAAAATTAATGTAGCGCGAAAATTTCCACTTTTACAGTAGATGAGGATTCTGTTGCAATGAGGATCTAGAGAAGTTTAAGTTGCAACTGAAGTACTCTTTTTTTTTGGACACACTTTAAAGCCAAAGCAGCTGCCTTCATCTCAGACCATAGGTCTACCCCAGGGTCTGTGATCAGACTGAATTGTTGCTGTTGCGGTGTATGCCAACCAACGATTTCCTTTGAAACTTCCTTTAGAGACTAGTGCTTTACTTGCACTGTGAACGTGGAATTTATAGTGGCATTTCTCTTGACACGGCTCAGTAAGAGTTATGCTACTACAGTGTGTTTAAAGTGTTGGTTGGAATGTGTCGTCATTCATTATCAATTAATGTCCTTTAATGTTTAGCAAGTTGCTATTTTACCTGGAGCAAATACTATTAACTTTGTTCACTACCGGATGAATCCCACAAATTTGGCCTTATATATTCATAACTACTCGGTGTATTTCTTGTGTCACTTTCAAAAGCTTGTCTGAACCGACTACATGTACTATAGAATTTTTTTGTAATGCCTTTGATACATGTATTGAAATCTGTCATATTTTGAGGGAAATAGGGTATTGCCAATGCTGATAAAATTTGTACATTGTATAGGCTCTCTTATTCTTTGCAGTTTATTTTATACATCTTTGATAAAAATGCTGTACCATTTGATACTTTTTGTATACTTTTCCAGGTCATCATATTTTTATGGGGTATATGGAATCGATCATTCAGTAAAATCAAAAGAATTGGAATTTGATATAAATAATTATTTTAATTTTGTATTTGGTTTTTGTTTGTTTTAGGTTGTTTTTTTGTTTTAAGTAAAATACATTTGTTGTATTGTCAAGGGGAGAAAATTGCAAATTGGTCACAGAGACGCATGTATGTACTTGTATTTGGTATACAATGAAGGCTCCATGAGTTTTGTGGAATAATAATTAATATAGCCTATAGCAATTTTTGTGGACAATCAGTTGTCACAAGTTCCGAGGCATTGTCCCCAGACCCCAGCTTTTGGTTGTCCTAAAGGAAAGCACTATTTTTTCTTTAGTACCCTGTAAAAATTCTGAAATGATGTTTGGTTTTGGGATGTTATGAGTTAAGTGCGCTCTAGTTTGTTGGTCAAAACCAATATTATTTAAAAAAAATAAACTGCGCTATGGGCTGACAAATCTAATTTTTAGCTTCACATCAAAACGATTGATAATCGGTCCAAAACTTTACAAAAGGGTCATTCAAATCAAATCAAATTTATAACTAAAATCCGGTCATTCCCCTTTTCGAGTGGCATTTCTTATAGGGCCTAAATTGCTTGGTAGGAAGAAATATGGAGCGATAAAAAAAGAAACCCGGTTTGTACAAGTTTTGACTGTCAAAAAAAATCAAAAGAAGGGTGAAAAAACCTGAACCAAATCACAAATATCAATATATAACCTAAATTTGTGTAATTTCAGAAAAGCAGAAACATCTTTTTCTATTTGATTATTTGATCCAATTTAATATTACCAAGTGAAGAAAATGCTGTTTTATTGACAGTTTGAAACATGAATCAAATTAATATGTGTAACAGTGTACTATGGTGTCATAACTGGTTTGACTCGCAAATAATAGGTTGTTATAGTGCTGTGTGTCCGAAAAAAAGACTATAAAACAAACCCTACCAACTGACCGGGCTGACTGGCCCACGTCAATAACCTTTAAGGGGGCATCTACCCTCATTTTTGTGCGCAAAGAATTTCTGAGTTTTCTTAATTCTGAATTCTCACTACTTTCATCTCTATTTTACTTTTTATTTGGTGACAATCGGACATTCCGTTCTGATGCTACAGTTGATCAAAGTGCATTGTACCACGCAAGTAAATACTATTTCTTATGTTTCTTATTGTTTTTCAAGCAGCTGTATTTACTTTTTATCTTATTGTTTTTCAAGCAGTGATATATAAGAAAATGCCAAAATAAATTAATTTTGGCTAATTATGTTGATTATTTCCTGATATTTTGTATTTATAATTTAGCATAATTAATGTAGATAATAAATTTGACATTTTCAAATCAAAACTATAAATAAAATTAATTGTTTCTTGAACTTAATTGCCCTATATCTTTTTTTGCAATTTTCGGCAACTTGGAAATTTGCCCCCCAAAATTTTGGCACTTCCGAATGGTGTATGACCACCAAAATTGGCACAAATGTAGGTTTTATAATGCATGCTCTGCAACTTAATTGGAGGGATTTTTGATATATATATATATATATGTCTTACTTTTGATTTATAAGCCTTCAAAGTCCTTCGGGTCAGGTTTCCTTTGAGGGCCTGCTACTGGTATCCTGGTAACCAGTACTACCTGTCCCAGGGCCGAGTTGTTGGCGGCTAAACCGTCACCCCCATCGGATTTCTGATGAGGAGGGTAGCTGGTTTACCCTGGTAGAATGAAAAAGAAGATCTACCTACAAGGGGCGTCAGCTCTGGAGAGCTAATGGCGGCCATCCAGCACATGCTGCCTTGCGTGGTGGGCGTGGTTGCCCAAAGGCTAGGCCCACCGCCGAAAACTGTGGATTGACGTCAGGAAGGGCATCCGGTCAATTATCTTTTGCTCCAATAAATCCTCACACAGCAGTATCGCTGAGTGAGGTGTATCCGGCCACCCTCGTTAACGGGGATAAAACCGGATTTAAAACTTTGGTATAACTAAAGTCCAATCCAGCAAGAAAATTTGAATTTTTCAAGAAATCGGTTGCCATGGCAACACGCGGATAAAAATTGAAAATGTCTCCGCATTAGTTTGTGCAATTTTGCTTTACCCAAATTCAACACATTTGACGTTTGACTCCAGCTCATTTGCATATGAGTATCGAAATTTACAAATAAATATAATTTTCTGAAACCTTGGTCAATATGCTTTGTAATGATATATAACAAGCCATACTTCCAACATTTCAACTACTTCTACCCTGCTTTTCAAAATAACACCTCAAAATGAGGGTAGATGCCCCCTTAAGATTATAAAAAAATACTCAAAAGATAATACTACCAAAATATGCCACAGTAGAGGTTTTATAAAACAAAAATTGATAGGACCCCGGTTTGAAATCTTGCTATGAAACTTGAAAGCATTCTTACATTTTTCATACTGTGAAGCTTTGACGCCATAATCTCATTTGTAATCACTATTTCAATTAGTTGTCATTCCTTTGACTAAGACTGTGATGCAGGCTTTCTGAGACCGTGATACCAGTTTTTCTGAAACTGTGACACTGTTTTTACTGAGACACTGACACTGTTTTTCTGAGACTGACAGTTTTTCTGAGAGACTGACACAGATATTTCTGAGACTGACAGATATTTTTGAGACTGTGACACAAATATGATATTTCTGAGTCTGTGACACATATTTCTGAGACTGATATTTCTGAGTCTGACACATATTTCTGAGACTGTGACAAAGATTTTACTGAGACTGTGACACAGATATTTCTAAGACTGACACTAATATTTCTGAGACTGTGACACCGATATTTCTGCGACTGTGACACAGATTTTACTGAGACTGACACAGATTTTACCGAAACTGTGACACGGATATTTCTGAGACAGTGACACGTTTTTCTGAGAAAGTGACAGGTTTTTCTGAGACCATGACACAGGTTTTTCTGAGACAGTGGCACAGGTTTTTCTGAGACCATGACACAGGTTTTTCTGAGACAGTGGCACAGGTTTTTCTGAGACCATGACACAGGTTTTTCTGAGACCATGACACATGTTTTTCTGAGACCATGACACATGTTTTTCTGAGAGAGTGACAGAGGTTTTAGCTATTTTGTAGCTCACACTACTGAATGCCCCATATTGACATTTTCAGTACATCAGTTACCAACCCACCCACAATAGAAAAGACTGAATCACAGGCCGTATTTCCAATTTCAGTACAGTGGTAATACGGTAATTGATCTTTGGGTTTGACCTTGGTCTATCTGGATGTAATAAATCATACCCAGAAACTTGGCAGATCACATTCTCAGTTCATTGTTGTGTGGGGTCACTGAACTGTGCCCATGAAATTGAGATTTGTGTTTTGTAGTGTCTGAATCATAAACCCAGAGACCAGCTGTTTGGTTTATGTGTGCATTGAACTGTGGAAGATGCCTATCATATATTGCAGAAGTGGTAATTTTCGCGTGTGTAATTTTCGCGCGGCCACAATTTTTAACATTTTCGCTTGTTTTGGAATTTGCTTTTTTCAGCTATCCTACATAGACCTACACACAAAATAAACATTTTTGTGCGTGTTTAATTTCGCTCTACCTTAGTGCGCACAATGCACAAAAATAAATGTAACGCAAACATTTCCACATTTACGGCATGCATATGCAGTGAGACTGCTTTCTGCCAATTTTTACCATGCAGGGACTGAGTGGTCTAATAATGCGTGGAACAATGGTTTGTGACTGGGCTGGGCAAAAGAGGGATAGAAGCTGAGAATAGAAGTGGGGAAAGAGATATAGAGAGAGTCCTTCATACCTTTTCAGTGGCAGTGGCAGAGAATCCAAGATTTGAAACTGGCTGGGTAGTGGATGGATTGACAATAGACAGGGAGGGAGAACAAAGTCATTAATTCAATTTGGATAAAAGCATACAAATGCATCCAATTAATGTAGACCTTCAGATTTGGAAAAATAGCCTCTTGTTCATCAACTCCGGTATCGCAAATCTACTATGTTACTGAATCGGCTGAATTGCCATAGAACTGTGTTATACAAAAATGGGAGTCTTCCAAGTGAGTATGTGGAAAGGGGCCCACAATTTAACCGGGGAAGATTTGGATGAGACAAAATGAAGTCATTCTCAATGCTTACATCTTAACATAAGGTAAGGTTGTGCATTGACCTGAAAGTTGATGTCATTGCAGCAAATGGGCATCAGTGCTCTGTCAAAAAGACTGTCATACAAGACATGATGTAGTGATTAAGGTTGACTGGTGAGGGAGGGACTCAAGTGATCCAGGGTTGGATAAAGGTGATCTGAGGATTGTATGACTAGAAGAAGTTTAAGTGGAGAGAAAGGGAAGGCTTCTTCACACGTTTGGTCAGTAAACTAAGTGTCACAGGTGCTTGAATAAAATGTCGTTGGGACTTAGGGTTGAAGTTCATTCAAGTTCAAACTTTCACCTGGTAGACCCGCTAATTTTACAACACATGTACGAGGTGTCATAGGTTGGCAAAAAGGGAAAATGGGGGAAGGGGGAGTGGATTGTCTTATGACTTGTCCCTTAAGTTTTTCAACACCCTCTGCATTCCCTTAAATTTTAGAATTCCCCTTACATCCGGGGCGTCATGCCCCAAATAAAGTTTGCGACCCCCTCTATTCTCCTCCCCACATTTGTGAAGATCCTATCTGCCACATCCAATTATAGTTGTTCAATATCCCTTCATTTTTATGTATGGCTGCTGGTAACTGTCTCAAAAACCTCATACTAGGATTTTTGTACTCATTTGAAGCATTTTTATTATGCCAGTTCCAATATGGTCTTTGAAACTGGCCACCATTTTTAAAATTTGAAAAATTTTTAAAAAAAATGAAACTTGAGCGCCCATAATATAAATACTCAACGGTTAAAGAAGATCTGTTAGTTCCTGTCGGTCATAGCTGTCAAATAGTTTTATTATGGCAAATGGAGTTTGTCTGTTTGTTTGATTCTTTTTTCTCTACATGTTGGAATGTTTTGTACTGGTCCTGTTGTGGTCATGTTGGGTATTTTACAAGGTTGCACATCGGTGTCAGGTGCATTTTCCGGGTTCCTTCAGGTTATGTCATTACCATTTTGGAAGAGAATTATGAATGTGCCAGAAGCTTTCAATGAGTTACTTTCTGGCTACATGTAGAAGAAATAAAACACAATGGATAAGAGTTCGGGAAACTTGTATGGGACATAGTTGTTAGAGTAGGTACAATTGGTGGGTTGCAAACCAAGGAACAAATACATTAAAAATATATTGTTAGTAAAATTAAAAAAAAGGTCCTCTAATATACTGCACAGAATCGGTTCTGGATTTAAAGTCATATTTAAAACACAAATCTAAATTATATGGTCCTACACAAATGTCCCGTGTTAAACATTTTACAAAGCCCTGCAGAACTCCAGTGTAGGAGATTTCATAACACTGCCTTTAGCCCATCAGAACCTTTTAAGTTGTCTGCATTTCAATAACCACCTTATTTAATTGGAATGCGTGGTGTGGGCTGAAATTATATCAACTCAAATATGTAGTGTAGAATAACTGACTTTTATTATATATAACATGTTCAATGCACTACTTATCTAGTGCGCCCCATCAATTTGAGTAAGTTTACCATACTTGTGTTGTTAACCAATGCAGACAATCCTGTTCTGTGTTACACTTAGCTCAGTAGTGCTGACATTAAGACTTGTGTGCACTTTAGTGATTTTTGGGTTTTGTCTCATATCCCGCATCAAAAAAAAATGGTGTGAATGCTTAAGGCATTTTTGTGTTTTTTTGCTTTTCTTCTGCCAGGCAGAAGATTAATCCTGAATGACCAAACCCTCATGATGCAAGGGGTACTCAGTTCTTTTTGTGTGATACATCCCTCCAGTGTTAACACTTCTCAGCTGTTACTGATACTGTCTGTTGGTTCAGAGTCTCATATTTCCATGCATGGCCCTGGTCAGTGATATACATACTCTACTTTAACCACTAGTGATAGTGACATGCCCTGCTTGGACTAAATGAGACTAGTCCAAGCCTAAAGGGAGCTATGTTACAGTTTTTTTTTTCTGATTGGTTGGGGGGGTCAGATTGCAAAATTTTGCTGACAAATTAAACTGTTAGAATGACTTCATAGCCAATTATATCCAAAGATAATCTTCCAATGTTATAATATACAATTGATGGTACCGAATTACATTGTTTGTATGTATCTTTTAACACTGATAGCATGGAACTATTTCATTAAGCAGACTAATATTTTTGGTGTGTTAAACGGATGCACAAACTTTTGTACAGCAATGTATGACCGATATTACTACACAATAGTGATTTGGCCTTGGCACTAGATAAGAAGTTCCTTTAAAAGGGAAGTAAAGGTAAACTGAAGCGTGGTTTTCCATGCAATGGCGATTTCACTTCAAATAATACCATATTATCATAAAATAACATGAAACTGAATGTCTTTTGTTTCACAATAAAGGTTGACATTTGAGTTGATGCCTTGCTTAGTATTCATTCCAATATAATGTTACAATAACTCCAATTTGTTGTTTCATTTCACAATTGTGCACTAAATGCATGAGATTGTTCCTTTTTAACGGACTCGTCTTGTCTACATATTAAATTTAGTTTCTGGACCACCAATGTCACTGACATAGGTCCGAGTTGCCTACACACTCTGTCAGTGTTACGGTAAAAAGTTGACATTATTGAAGTGGCAAATTCCAGACATTGTCATCAGTGCAGTCTCAAATCCAATTGTTCTAAATCCCTTCAAAGTAGTCTTAGCATGATGCTAACTCTTGCCAAGTTATTTTTAGTAATGTTGCATCATCTAACTTATTACCAAAAATATTTTTGGGGTAACCAATCACAGATGATATAAAGGGCAGTGAAAACAATCCGTTCTGTGTAAAGTACTTCTAATGACAAATTATCTCCATGTTTTCGCAGTAATTTTTTTTTCAATAAAGGTGATGAAAGTTGGGGCACTAAAGGTGCAGTTGAAAATTGTAACCTTGAATCAACTTAATCCTGACAATTCTCAAGGAAGTGTGTGATGTAATTGTTTGGTAACTTAGCATGCGCACAAGACAGTATGTGTAAGAATTCTGCATTGAGAATTGAGCTGTACCATACTTGTCTGCCCGATGTAAATTATGGAAAGAGCTTCTCTCTCTCTTTTGCAGTGCCCCAGCAAATAGGGCAAGTACAACCACTCTGTCTGCATTTTAAAGCGAATAGGGGCCTACAGATGACTGTTTTACTGCTTGCATAGTTTTGTATAATAACTGGACCATTGTCGAGTGACCTGATGTGTTAGCTATAGTCCATTTATTGTCCTCGAGTCGCTGATGTCACACTGTTTTTGAAATATGGTTTTTGGGTGCATTTTTGCATTATACGCACGCGTGGTATGACATCCTTTGACCCAACGCCCGGGATTTAAATGCTGTGACCACTACATAACACACTGATGTCACCGACTCGATGGGAAAAGGACTATATTCATATGCTTGAAATGTTGTCCTTGATATCAATCAAGCTGTCCAAAATGCAGAAACAGCTTGCACGAACAAAAATAATTTTTTATTTTGTTCAAATTGCATGATACTTGCCATTGAAATCATTGACATGCAATTATAATGCTGGAGCTTATTACGGTCCTTTGCACATTTTTGCAAAACTTCGCTGATCACTGTGGCCAAAACATAATCATTTCAGCATGTACAGGGATGCCTCCAAGAATGGCACAGTACCCTTATTAGCCTACATCAAAATAACCCATGGGTCAAGTAGGCATACAGCAAGTTTTCTTCAACATGGCAATTACCCAGGAACCTCAAGTTCTAACAATACGCGTGATTCTATTGAAGCTCCTGCATTTTACCGGGAATCCTTACCGGGAAAGAGCAAGGAAAAGGTGGAAACGGTCAGTTTCTATGTGGGCACTGTTTAACGGTAAATACTACCTGGCTGCTCTCCATCAACTCCACATAAAACTTTGCAGGCAAAAAGGTCGTACATGAGGTCAACGCAAAGCAATTGTGGGTTGACTTTTTCAACAAAATATGGCGGGATTTGCGATAGTAGGATTGATGTCAATTTTTGGAGTTTACAGTCAAATTTCATAGCAAATGATGGGTTAGATGGTTTATGTTTTTGAACGTCAGAAATGGTTCGAAGGTACATGTTGTTGTACAAGCGGCGAGAAGCGATGTACTAAGATCAAGGAGGCACCGCCGATCCAGGCCGAATCATATCCCTCATATCTCTAGTCTACACGTCCACACGTAGGGCCTATCGTCAATCCTAATCACGCGGTATTATCAATTTCCGTTTCCTCGCTTGCATGCGCACTGTCGCGGAACGGAGTGTGTTTCTATTGGCGTTTACCGGTAAGTGACACCGCTATTTTCCTTCCTCGAGAAGGAAAATTTTGCCGGGTTGATTTACCGGTAAATAGCGAGGGAGGTCAGTTTCTATTGAGCACATTTAATCCCTTATCCGTCTCTTTTCCGGTAAATGGTCCCAATAGAAACACACCTAATGGAGGCTCAAATCCACTAAATACATGTTATTGTACATGATAAAGTGTGAAGGTCTGTATATCCTAGTGGAAAGGATCATGTAAGGGTACATTACAGTAGGTTGATCTATGCGCCCCCCCCCCCCCACACACCACCACCCCCACACCACCAAGCTCATTCGTATAAATTTCTTGCTGCATTTAAGTCAATTGTATTTTACCAGAACTGTCAACAACTTGGTGTATGGAGGTCCTCCAAAACAGGGAGCGTTCTTGGTGCTCTATGGAGAGTCTTCCTTTGGCTATTGTTTGACTACAGGCTCATAGTTATTCAATAGGCACACAGTTTTGATCACATCTCTGGATTGGGTGGGCTCTATATGCCATTTTTTATTTAAGGTTTTCAGAAAAAAATAGGTCAACTTAGAAAATTATTATCAGATAAAAATGATATTAATCAGATAAGAGCTGAATGAATTTTTGGTCAAGGTTGTTCCATAGAATTGTTTATTGCTTTTGGAAAGATATTTGCTATTGTCTGTGCATATCTGTGTCGGTTGTCACTTGGCATGATCTCAAAAGCGTAGGCAACAGGAAAAGAGCACACAATATTAGGTGTGATTGTTGAAAGAAATGGTAGGGAATTTCTGTTATGCCTGAAGTGTATTTAAATGTGACAAAGAGATCTGCCAAGTTCAGGAATGATTAAGTGGAAAGTATTAATCAATGATATTGTAGTGCTTGAATAAATAATTTGTGGATTAGGTAGCCGATTCTGTGTAAATGTGTACCGATGGTGGAATGTGTTCTACTTATTTCTGTGGTAGCGTGTTTTGTGTGTATTATGTTTGCTTGTGTATGTAGGTGCATGTACACACGTTTACATATGTGCGTTGTGTGTATGTACATATTTATACTGTGGACGTGGGGAGTTACTAAATAGACTTGGAAAAGTTTTCAAAGGCAATTTCGTGTTTTTCATTCATTCATTAATGAAATGATCAAATACACCGAATATATTTTCAGAATTTTCCCATTAGCAAAATTATTATAGATTATTCTCAGACTGTTCCCTTACATAGGATTCAGTTGAGATTTCACACTAAAATAATATTGGGTACTGAAAGTAATTACTGTGCACCCTGTCAGTAGAATTTGGTCATTAAATCTAATGAATGCTAGGTCTGTTAATGTCACCTAACTAAGTTGAAATATCAGATTAATCATGCAAAGTCACTTAGCATTTAGGATTTTGTCTTTTCAGGTTCATGCGCTTGCATATCCCTGTCATTCCTGTGCATGTGTGATCCAGTGAAGATAATTGGGACAATCGCTGCAGACAATTTCATGTTAGATTAACTAAAAAACTTGTTTTGTTGTCGTTCACAAAATTTAAAAAAAATCTCCTTTTCGGGTGTGGGAATTCTCAATCTCAATTTATTTGTTGTAAAATTAGTGATATGGACCCTTAATTTGGTCAGGTGTCCCCTTTTGGTTATTCTTTTTTCCTGGAAAAGTAGAAAACCCTTTCAAATACATCTAAAATTCAACTAAAGCATTTCTTAAAGTAATCATTTCTGTTTTACCATTCAGATTTGTGTTGAAGTTTTTGGTGCAGAAGTAAAAAAACAAAGCATGCATACATACGGACATGTATGCATGCATGGATACACACGGACATGTATGCATGCATGGATACACACGGACATGTATGCATGCATGGATACACACACACACACACACATGCTGACATTCTAAACATTAAAACGTACAAGTATTGGGGGAACCCGGTGTGTCGTTCATATCCATTATTCAATTTGGCCATCTTTTGGATTTGCATAACAAATTGTGGTCACTTGATCAGGGCACATCCTGCAGCAACTGGTTCTTGCTGCTACTGTTAACATTATAAGGCATAGAAAGTTCACGCTGAGGGCAGGAATTCACAGGACTGCTGATGATGACCAAAACACAGTGTGTGTTAAGGTGGCACAGTACCAAATCACTCCACGTTTGGTGTAATGGTAGTTAGTTCCGGTAAAAAAACAAGTCCTATTTGTGATATTTTGGTGTCCTGTGCGAATCAGTTTTCCGTGAGGGTAGCATATTATTATCAAAATAGACGAGCGCCCATTAGCAAGTACATTACTCTTATAGTAGAAAAATAGTGACTTTCGATTCATGTGATAAAATAGGCCCCGGAAAGAATACCCTGGTCGGAAACGGTTAGGAGGCGTCCGTGACAGCCGAAAATAGCGGTGGCGCTGTTCACGTGCTCTTATTGTAAAAGTTAATCGGAAGGTGTAAGGTGAATTGAAGCTTATATGCAAGTTTCAGGTCTTATCATGTGATTTATGCATTGAAAATATTCAAAATGGTTTTACGTCTGGTGGAAAAGAGTTTCTTTAATCACATTTGTATGTGCTTTTCAATGAGGCAATTATTTGGTACTGTGCCCCCTTAACCGTTTGGTGTTACGTGCATCTCAGGCCATACTTAACAATATGTGGTATAGTTTGTTCACTATAAGATGAAATATGACCTTGGATAAATAATTGAGATAACACTAGGGAAGACCATGGTCATAATGTAACCCTAGGGTAAATACTATAGCAGCTAGTGTATTTTGACACAACTTGGAACCTCTCCTCCAACAAAATGTGGAATATAGGTGGCAAAAGAATAGGGTCGTGTTCCACCTTACACTGAACAAGATATAGGTGTATGCCTGCTGCAACAAGAAACATGCATAAAAAATTGTGCACTTTCGTGAGAAATGAATACGTTTGTGAAGGTGATGGTAAATTATGTATCCTTCCACTCTGAGCTAGCTATTACTTGGGAGTAAATCAACACTGTATGGAAATATTTGGTAAGATATGATTAGCGAAATTAAATTATATAAATAATAACAAGCAGATGCTCTTGGCCTTAGATAGGTTCAGGTTCATCCTTCAACTTCAAGAAGTTAAAGAAATCGCATCCTTTCTTTCACTTCCTTGCTTTATCTATATAATAAAAGAAAGATTCTCAACCTTGTTCCCGAGTGTTCTCAGAGATGGCTCTATCTCGAGTTCTGATTTTTTGTACATTGGTTGGGTATACCACGTCATGGGCGGTTTGGACTTTAATTTTATCAAAACTGTTCAGTTACTATGGAAATAACATGAAAAACGGGTCGGTTGCTAGCTGAAGCGCGTCGCTGATGCATTATGGGTTAAAACACCATTTCGCTGTGGCTGTGCGTAACTATGTAGCAACGCACCGCCGCAGACTGCGTGCAGTGACAGCACAGCGTACAAGCGACAAGTTGTTGTCACTGCACATGCTGCATGGTGGGATCCGGGACTGTCATATAGTTGCACAGGAGAGTTTGAGCTTAAAAATACAGACTTTTAGGATGTATAGCTTTTTTTTTTTCAACGCTTCTTGCACGACAGAGATGTGAGGACACGGGGGGGGGGGGGGATTATGCCTTAAGAATACGGAAAGTTGCCAGTGCAATCCTGACACTTTATATAGGTAGAGAATAGGAATACGGATGGATGACTGCAATTTGGGCCTATGAGAAAAATATAATACGGTATGCTGGAATACAGGGGTTATTAGAAAAAGGGAAAAATGAACCTTTGAGAATATGGGTTGCGGGTGCAAAATTTACGAGGTAGAAAATACCAACTACGGGAAAGACAGGACCTTGATACTTTATTTTGATTCACACATGGATTAGGGATCCGCTTTTCGAGAACTTTATACGGAAGTTTGAGGAGTTATAAGGAAAAAAGGGGGATGTGACGGGAGACTACGGGTTAGCACACGGGTTGTACTTTTGAAAAGAAAAAAGTTAACGGAATCGAAAGTTATACGGGATGAAATATTGACGTTTTATTATCTACAAAATGGAAACTACATGAGCTACAGGATATGACGAAAAGTACGAGAACTTAAGTTATGAAAAAAGTTTACAATATGAGATAATGTGACTCGATGGAGTATTCATAAACTACAGGATGAAGGGAACTATATACGGGAGTTTGGGGAGTTATGAGGAAAGGAATAAGGCCTAATACAGAATACGAAAAGCTGGCCAAGACACAGAGTATAAGAAAATTGTGGTAAAAAATCTAGGGGGAGAGGAAAAAATGGTCAATAACACGCTTTGGTTGTGGTATGACGGAAGCTACGGGTTATAGACACCGGGGGTAGTTTTGAGAAATATTAAAATCTACGGAAAATTATACAGGATGTGAAATATTGACGTTTTATTATTTAGAAATCTGTAACTAGGCCTATATGAGTTACAGGATATGATGGGAACTTCGAGAACTTGGGCTATTAAAAAGGTTACGAATACGGGATATGTTGTGACTAGGGGGTCTATAGCTAGAACATGCGACCAATATGCCAAAATTGCCGTTAATCATAGCGTGGTATGGTTGCAGCGGTGTAGCCACTGTGTGTCACCTCTTAGTGATCGCTTCTGTGTCAGTGACCGCTCCTGTTCAGTGATCGCTCCCGTTTACTCAGCAGGAGCCCACGTGAAGCGCGGGCCTCCCGCTAGTTAGTAATATTCCTCAAATGAGAACATATTGGACATAATACTGCCTTGAGAACATACGCAATATTTACCAAACCTCCCTCGAACGATAATGCAGTTTTTGTTTGTTGCCACAATATAATAGTACTACATGTGTAAGGTGGTGTGCATTTCCAAGCAAAGTTAATTGATTCCAGCACAGCCCAATAACCAATTCAATTTGATTCTGTTTAACATGTGCTACATTGCACGCAATGTTTCCACGAGGTACAAATTGATCTCATGATGCACCGGTATCTGGAAATCGTATCTTAACGATTAGCCACTAAGTACTACCCTGTTCAGTGTAAGGTGGAACATGACACCTATTCTACACGTTTTGTCAGAGGAGAGGCTCCAAGTTGTGCCAAAATATAGCATAGCTACTATAGTATGTTTACCCTAGGGTTACATTATAACCATTGTCTTCCCTTGTTTTATCTCAGTGTGCTCTATCAAAGCCTCTTAAAGGTCATACTTCATCTTATAATGAACATGCTATTGGTCGCAATGGATCTTCTGTGGTTTTTTAACCAATCAGGAATATATTAAGAATGGTGTTAGAGCTGCAGCTGACGAGTAATTGGAAACTGAATTTCAATTGTTGAAATAATGTCATAAAGTCTAAACCACAATTCCTTTAACGCGTAGTCCGCTCGTCATGCCACTTCCGGGGCCCAGTGCTATGCAAATTATGCCCTGATCGCGCACGATTAAGCCACTCAGCATAGGCGATTGTTGTCAAGGAGCACTGGCACCGAATCACTGGCCAGTGCGTGTTACGCTAGCAGAACGGACTACACGCTTAAAATACGCTTATTTTGTAAAAGGAATGGTGGCTTCTACTTTAGTGTAATTAGCCAATCAGAAATGCTGTATGAAAGGCAGGTAGTGCTTGGGGGTTAAGGAATGTTATGTTATGTTCCCAACAGGCAGTGTTACCTTTGACTTTCCTATGCATGTAATATCCCTAATTACTCACCTGGGTACTGTAGAGTTGGTGTAGTATTGAGCAATGCATTATGGGATTGGTGTAAATCACTCCCTAGTTCCCCAGTATGTAAACACCTGACTTAATGATCTTTTTCTACTTGGAATAATGAGTCCTATGCATAAACAGTATCTGGAAAGATTTCTTAGTATCCCTATGAAGTGACTGATATGAGTACTATTGTACAATACAGTTGATGTATAGCACATTGCAACATGGGATTGGGTTATTAGCATCTCCTTTCTAAAATTCCACAAGGTTTAAAAAGATGAGATGGGGAAAAAAAGAACAGATTTTTGTACATTTCAAGCCATCGTACATGGAGAGCATTTATGATTTCTCAGTATATATTAACCTAGCCATGATTCATCGTATGTATGACATACGAATGTGGCTCCCAGTAGAGTGACTAATAATATAACACAGATGACGATGTGAGGGATGCCTGCATCCTGTTCTCACTATCAGGGGGCTCGGTTCCACATCACTGTGTGTAGATGAAAGTTGCACTTGAGGAATGAACATGCCGAGATCTAGCATACTTACCGGCTTATTTCTGTGACTAAACTCCAATCATTTTGTCATACATACGACAATGAAAATTTGTTTTGCAAGGTGCTCGGTGTTACACAATTTTGTTTCTCTACTGCTGTCAAGCGTGATGAGTTCTGTGAAAAGCATTTTATATTCATATTCAAAGGACAACATTTAGACCTCTTCATTCCATCGGTACCCCCATACCCTTTTCTTTACTTCAAAGAAAGTAACAGAACGAGTAGGTACCCTACCTTTGGGTGCACACATACATTCATCTGCTGGCAACCGCAGCGTCGGTATGGAGTTTTGGTGAACTGGACATACAAACGTCCCCATTTAGGAGAGCCAACCACTTGCGGGTTATGTATTACCTACCATAACAAAAAACATTTTTGATGATTTTTTTTCTGCATGTTTTGGAATAGCAAATCCTGCTTATCCCTGTAAACATTGAACTTAAAACAACTCCATGACATAATAACCAGACGAAATTCAGAAAAGAAACTTCTGAGGATTTGTTAGTATAGCAATTTGAAATATTGTTTCTAGACTGACTTTTTATGCTGATCACGATAATGCCGTTGCATTGCTGTACGTTTGAGTGCAAAGGGGTCAAAATTCAATAAATTCAAATGGCCGCCAAAATAACCACTAAATTTATGTCAAAATTAAATTCGTAATTTTCGGGGCATCAGATAAAGACATAAACTTACTCTTCTACACCGACTTTTGCAACTGAGTATATAACCTAATTATTTATCATAAAATCAAGCCTCCAGGGTAAAGATAACCCAATTCAATGGCCACCAAAATATCATACAAAACTTACATAGACATTAAATTTTAGCGTAACAATCCCAAATCATGTCAGATGTTAATTAACATATTTGTCTCCTCGAAGGTGAGTAATTGGTGAGTAATTTACTATCAACTTTTCAGTTAAGTTGTAGCCCAAGGGCTAGGGGTAAACGTTGATCAAATTCAAAACGCCGCTAAAATACCATAGACTTATTCTATAGGGCTAAACCAAGATTGTAAAAAGTACACTCCACTACCTGTTAGAGTAGATTCCTTTCAAAAGAGCACTGAGGTGCTTGTGACCTGAACTGTCTTAACGAAGTTATTTTAAGGTCATTTGGTCCGTTATTCCTTAAGAAGGGTCTTCATGGGTCATCTGTCCCACCTGCCACCCTTGCTACACTTTTCGCACGGTCGGAGCCCGTGCTTTGCTAATGTGGTTTTAACAACGGGTTTAAACCCCAAATAGGATTGCATGTACAGACGAAATACATGGGTGCCGTTCTGGAAGTTAGATTTAGGAACTGTGGTGATTAGTTTTTAGACGACAAAGATTTGTATTATAGATCGCGGTAGATGTAAAGATAAAAGTCTCGAATGTGCATTGTTTTTATTGTTCTTCAAGGAGATTTCCAAAGATTTAAAGACGGTGGTTTACAAATCATGAACATCTACATTAGTTTGGCATGCGAAAACACGTAAAATCAGTATAGGCTTTCTTTTCGTCTTCGAGTACGGCGTATTACGCACTTGTCTAGTTAGAGAAGGCGTCTGAGAGCAACTTAGGCTAAGGCCTCTTTCGTGTAACATTTTATTCGTGCTCTGGTAAGTTTTGACCTCGCTGATATTCGTTGGTGCCCTCCAACTCTTGGCGGAATATAACCAGCGAGTTCTAACTATCTGCAAGCGCTATGATCGGCCAAGGTTAACAGATCTAAGTCGAAAGTGTGGTACTGGTTATTAGTTACGAAAAATAGGCCCAACACTTCCGGATTAATGGTTACGCAATTCAATTCTTTGTGTCAATCTATGGCCATAAAAGGTCCTTGATTTAAATACAAACACACTGAAGTCAAGTGATGCACGAACAAAGTAATAGGAGCTAAGTGTATTAAATGATCGTGATGACCAAAGTCCTGACATGAAATGACATAACGATGTTAAACATGAGAGTGACGTAATCTTACCTGTCATAAGCGGATCATGTATCGTGTACTGAGGCCGAGTTCATTTCTTACTCAAAATATTAAAAAATTCAGACAACCAAAGGAAAAACACTAGCAGAAATAAGAAATCATTCTGATGTTTTATTTTTTAAGAATTTAAAAAAAAAAAAAAAAAAATTTTACTCTATTGTTTTACATTAAGGTGACATGCAACGTGAAATGCGGTGTATACAATTGCGCAATTAGTAAAAGTATTAATATCACCACACCACACACACTGTCGGCCTTAAATATCACAGTGCAATTACAGCAAAATGACTGTAAATGAAATGAAAATTACAGGATCGTAATTTCTTCCCATCGGCGCCCCAGTCGAAAATCCGGATGGGGCTGACACTCTAAACATGACGTATCCATGGTACCGGCCTATACTGCCAATATCAGCCCAGGATATCAGCTTTGTATTGTGTAAAAGGGGTGTTATTTGCCATTAATTTACTAAAAAATATTCAAGAATAAAAACAATAGATAAAAACAACAGCAGTGGTAAAAGTAAATCACCTCAAAGTTGTAATTTAAGGCATTAGGCCATGTTCTTGATTTTTGAAAATGCTGCGACAACCAGACACCTTGCTCTCTTAAATGGAAAATGATGGTTGAGGGAATGGAAATGAGTCCAAATTAAGCTTGAGAAATCAGTATTAAAAGCTCTTAAAGATCGAAACATTCAAACCCAAATCATGAATTTTCAATCGAATTTTAGACGTTTCCCCTCAATCAATCTTAGATCGGATTTTCAATCTTTGGTTTTAAGAGAGTACGCAGGGGGGGCAATTCCACAAAAAGGGCCGAAAAGGCCAGTATTGCTGGATTTGTGGACAGTAAGCCCATTTTAGGGGTGAGGAGATGTTCAAAAAGGACCGGGGGTTGATTCACTTATACCAAAAGGTCCACTGTTTCAAGGTCCCGCCCCCCTCCCAAAAAAGTCCTCAGCGTTTGGCCCTGCCTCGAGCAAAGAGTAGGCCTATATTTACATTAGGCCTATATTATTATCTCATTACAATTATTGTTGAATATCAAGCCCAGGGAACGTGGCCAGTTACATCTGTAGGCCGCATTGTGGTTCGGAGGGGCAAAAACGCGGGCCAGGGAAAAGTCAGCCCGCCCAATGAAAAAATTTTTGTTTCGCCCTTCCCCAGATGGGAGGTAGCGTGTCCAAACAGGCTTTGCCTCAAAGTTCCCCCAATTTTGCGCAATTTTTCCAAGGGGGTACTACTGCACACCTCATTCCCCATGAGTGAGTCACTTAATGGCATTTCGCCGACCCCAGCTACGCAACTGATTAGGTCTTTGGGAGTGCGGAGTCTTTGGCTGGCCCATGTTGGCAGGAAAGTTCTCTGGCTCACTATAAGCTAATGTTGGGGAAATCTTGCTAGCTCCGGCTTCACAAGTTTAGGGCAGTTGAGGCTAGGTGAAGTGGGAATTGTGACAGCGAAAAGCAAATAGGCTTAAAGGAGATGGCTTGGAGAAAATAGTGTAATGTCGCTGAAGGTTTGCATGTGTGAAGATTGATCAACCCGTATTGACGCTCCATGCAAGCGCTAGCGGTTTCATTGCAGTAATGTTAACAGGTTCATAGCTCATGTTGAGAAAGGTGGCCTAAATCTTGACAGCTCTTGATTTAACACATGTGAAAATATAAAGAAAATAATGGAGAAGGTTGGAGAAAATATTGTAATGTCTCTGAAATATTGCGTTAATGGGAAGAGTGATCAACCCGTTCAGGGCACGCTCCCATTCAAATCAGCTAGCGGTTGCGAGACGCGAGGGCAAACCGCTAGTGATGTAATCGGCAGTCCCCAATGTCACTGGGGAACGTGTAAACTGGAGACGATCGAAATGGTGGTTGTTGCACTTGGGTACTGGTAATATTATAGCAATATGTCTTAATTTTATTTGAAAAAAATTTCACATTTAAAGGGAGCACTTTGTGTTCCGCAACCTCATCCCCCGACTTACCATCATTAGATCATCATCAATCTTGGTTCCATAAAGTTAGCCTATGGGAATTTTGTGAGGAAGTATCAAAACATTTTTTTTAAAAAGTTAACGTTTGCAGTTGTATTTAAAATTTATTAACACCATCCTATTCAGCAGTGATAGTTGTTTTTCTTGCTAATAGTGCTTTTACAGTGTAATTTTTGATTCATTGGATCGATGAAATTAAGTGATTTTTTCCTCCCCATTGTGAATTGCTCTTCTCAATGGTGCAAAAATTCTGCAACAATTTTGATGTTTTGTTAGCAATTTTGTGCCTTTCAAAATGCAATAGATTTTTTTATTTTTTTAAATCTAGTATATGTAAAGGTTTTTAATATGAACATTTCATTGAATCGGGTAACCTCCTGCCACAAAGCATGATTCATTAACGATTGACCGTTCAATTCCTTTTAAAGGATTTTATTACAGTTTACGTCCCTATACATGAAATGCTCCCTTGTTCACATACCAATAATAATGTCTCCATATTAAATCCACCTTAATTGAATTTTGTCATGAATATAAAGATTTGCTGTACAATTTGTTAATTTCCTTCCCCCTCCCTCTGTATCGCATTGTGTGGGCTCAAAGCCTTTTTACAATCCGCTGACATTCTCAGCTGATTATAATGGCCAACAACTCATACGTGCTGCAGTGAGGCCAATACTGTTCTAACCACTTCAAGGCAGTGGACATAACAGTACCCCTGTACATATGCAATTGTGCATGTACATTTGGTTTGTCACCAGTGATATATCCTATGGCTTGAAACGCCACGCTGATAATAGCATAGTATACAGTACATGTATGCAATATTATTATATGTTAATTTATTTATTTTTTTTATTTTTTTTATTTTTTGCTTTTTTTAAGTTTTTTATTTTTTTCATGGATTGCTGGTTCCAACAGTAATAACAAAGTCAGAGACTCCATTGCACACACTGAACGTTATTATATGATTTACTAAGATTTTATGTGTTTGTTTGCTGCAAGGGGACTTACCTAATGAAGTTTTTTCTCACAATATATTCAACTAGAAAAATGCCGGGTACCAAGCATTGATTAATAAGCACAACTACATTGTGGCATTAGCCCTCCATGATCTTCGTACAATTTAAGATTTTGTGTCTTGTTATTGGAGATAAATATGGTGGCCCAAATACCTGTAGTTGCCCACAAGGTTTTGGAGAGGTGGATAAGGTATAGACATTCACTCCACATATCTGCCCCGCAGTTATGAAGACACCATTTAATTTTGATAGTAGACGAAATGATGGCGCTATAATATACACTTGGTCTCTATTTCATCATTTTTTTAAAACCAATTTTGAGGAAATTTCATTGGAGAAATTTAAACTGGGCATCATCAAAACCCCTCTATTTCTCTATTTCTGTCACATTTAAAACAAAAAATGCAAATATAATGCCCAAAATAATTAAAAAAAACCCCCCAAAACAAACACATAGGCCTGAAAATATTGTACGCGCTGAGAGCCAGCATAACCACGTACGACTCGCGATCAGTGCCGACAGACGCTGTGTGTACACTATCGTCTATGCGGCAACAAACGCAGTAATCCTGGCGAGCGAGTGGTCACTTCTAGTGGATATGTAATCCGTGTCTACTCGGTGGTATTTGTGTGGCAACACCAGCAAGTGTTTGTTTTTGTACATAACTATGTGGTTTTGTTGGAATTGACTGTTTGGCTGTTTTGGAGTACGATGTTCCCAGGATACTGGTTCCTATTATCCGTGGGGCAATGTCTATTGAGTCCCTCACATGACCAGTTTAGCTCATACAGTCCCTTTTCTGTAAATGCTTGTTGCCAAATGTTAATAGTCATGTTACATGGTTTCATGTTTTAGGGTTCATCTATGATAATTTTTTCATTATGATTTTTACATGAAAATTGTTTAATTATTTGCCTGCTGTCTTACTGATAGCTGGTGGATTTATTTCTCAGGACAGTCTCGTATCACACACCCCGTCACATGTCTGTGTAAGCGCCGTCGGCTACGCAGTGGTTTGGCGTATGCTTTGACCAATTACGCATTGCGTAGCTATAGCCAATTACGCCTGCTAGTTAATGCACCTTACGCTGACGTATGTTCGATTCTGTCCAAGAATTAAATCCACCAACTATAGCTATTTGCATGTTATTGATTCCGAAAAGCATATTAACAAAGATGCCTTACATCGTACATGTTGCACTTTGTTTTAGCATTGGATATTGATTATATTATTGTTAATTGTTTATGAGAGGCATGTGGTGGCAGCTCATATTGCTGACAAGAATATGATACTGTGTATTGTAAATTCTAATTGTTAAATGGTTGGTGCAGCTGACCCGTACATAGGGTATGTACATGTATATGTGCCCCTGATTTCCCCCCCCCCCCCCATTGTAATGATGGGTCATTTTTCCCACCATGCTACTATAAAGATGGGTCATTTTGAGGTCATGGTGCTAAACTTAAATGGGTCCATTTTTCAATTTTTGGTTACAATTTATTATGAAAATGGATAAATTTTTCTGATTTTTGGTGAAATCACAATGAAAACATCAATTTTCCTGATTTTAACTATGTAACTATGAAAATGGGCCGATTTTGCCAAAATTTCTATGAAAATGGTGCGAAATTTTGATTTTGATATTGTCTTCTAATAAAATGCATGTTTATCAAAACTATGACTATGTTCATACATGTAGAACAATGTATTTTGGGATAGATTTAGATGAGCTGGTGCTGATTGTCAGTCGTGAAAATATCTGGAAGCGAAATAAGTCCTTCCTCAGCATGCGATACTTGAAACGCACTGTTGCCTACTGCTGCTTTGGTTTTATGTATCATTTCATTTGGCATTGTCTCAGTCAGTAGTGGGCTGTGTTTGATGTAATACTGTTTACTTGACATTTTCAGCTTTGTGTATCAGCCCATGTGCTTGTTCCCGAGGCGGCTTTGTTATGGTTTGAAGAATTTGAGTTCAACATATGCGGGGGAAACCAGAATTTCTGATTAAATCGGAAATTGCTGGCAGGGGGCTGACTCAAATGAATGTGTAATTGCCTGCATGTAACTATGTGGCTGACATTTGCAGCTGTGAGTGATCATGCTGCACAATTGTGGAAGAGATTAATTCCTGTAAAGGGGGATGACCTGAGTTAGTCTATAATATTTTTACACTTGATAGAAGGCCTTCATCCCAAAACAACATCTGTAAAGTTTGCATGGATCTTTTCATACCGTTTTGAAGTGAGAGCTCAAATTGTGATTTTTGTAATCACATAGAGTACCTCTGTAAAATTAATGGTCGACCAAAAATGGGGCGTGACAGTTTTCGTTGTAACCATCCAACCAACATCCTTTAGCCCCTAAGCTTTCTCAGGGTATAATGAGAAAAATAGTAGCGTTGTACCAAAATTTTAACCACTTCGGTAAAGTCTGGGGTCCCTGTTGACATAGGGACCATGGAATCTTTTAAAATATAAAATTGGTGTATCTGCTAGGTTTTTGTGTAACCTGCCCTAGGTAGGAAGACACATAGGGATCACTTGTCGTGTGTTGATGTCTGTTGTTTTTTTTTTTGTGGCTTTTCTGAAACAAGGGGTTAACATTTGCCTGTAATATCCTCATACTTTTGATGGAATTAAAACCAAACGTGAATAATAGGTGCAACAGGGGATCTCTCATTTGTTGCCGCTGAGGTCAAAGGTCAAGACCAAGGTCAAAGGTCATGTGAGGTCAGTTGTAAGGTAGGCTGGCTGAAAATGTAAAATTGACCTCATTTGAAAAGTTGAAGTTCAATTGGAACCAAAATTTTTTTTGATTTTTTTGTTTTACAACTTGGTTAGGAGTTTACATGCAAAAACTCATTTGTCTATGAGGTCCAAGGTCACATATCAAGGCAAAGGTCATGTTAGGCTATCATTCACTAACCGAAACGACGACAGGCGACACAGCAGTCGAGGAACTGGTATTTGTAGTCTATAGCTGGATTTTTTTAAGAGAAGGTGAATTTAGAAGCAGTGGAAGATCAATAGGTGAGCCATGCGGAGGTAAGGAAGGATTAATTTCTGGTGATGCCAGAATGCCCCACACATGTTTGGGTGGGGTAGTGTGGATATGGGATAATTTTTGAACTGTTAATCATTCATACTATAATTTGGCTAATGTTGTAATTGTATGTATGTATGTTCGCAAAAGGCTCCGCCAGTTTCGATCACAGTGCCGATAAATTACATGAAAGGTGATGAGGACACCGGATGGGTTAACAAATATTTGGACGAAAATCAGTTCAGAAATGGCTGAAAAATCAACCAAAATGTGCTCGAATGCTAGGAAATTACCCTTTGTTGTCGCGTTACTAAGGGAGCGTAGAGTGGTGCGTTGCGCGGGTGGTTACGTGTGCCAACGGCGATTACGCGTAACGCTCTATGCGATACGCAAATAACAGGCTCCTTATAGGGCAAAACGGTGTGGGGAAAGTGGGGTTTTGAAAACAAAAAAATATACGGCAAAATTACGGATGATGAAATATGACCATGTTAATATTAGAAAAGGGGAACTATAGGCCTAAGCTACCGGATATGCTGCAAAACTACAAGGAATTAAAAATGATTACGGGTGTTGTGATGGGGGGGGGGGACCATCTACAGGATGGCGAGAACTTTATATGAGGTTTTTGAGGAGTTATGAGAAAAATGTGGAAAACGGGAACTACAGCTTACCCCACGGGGAGTACTTTTGAGAAAAAAAGTACATCACGGAAATTTATACGGGATAATATTAAGGTTAATATTTAAAAAATACGAGAAAAAATATGTTATAGTTATACGGGATTAAATATTCAGTTGACGTTTCTTTGAAATCCGGTAACATATGAGCTATAGGATATGATTAGGTCCGGGAATTTGAGTTTAAAAGTGTTAAAACAACAAAATTGCGACTCGGGGAGTCCTGAAGTTCAGGGATACAGGTTTGGTTGCAGTCTCGGCCAGGCACAGTGGGTCAATTCTAAATAATAGCTTCAGTTTCAGTGATCGCTCCAGTTCACTCAACTCGCGGGCCTCCCTCTAGTAAGCAGTTAAATGGTTAAAATAGGAATAGTTAAATTTGGGTGACACACTTGGATAGCAGAGAGTAAGATGAGAAACTGGTCAGATAGGTAAGTAATACGGCTGAACGCTTGGTATCCCTTGGTACTGACATGTGTTTAGTACAACATAGTAAACTTGCAATGCATCAGTGGATTGGTTCAAAACATTCTGGGATTTCACTCCTCCATGCTCCTCATATCAACGCACTGACTAGTGATGTTCATTACAATGCAAGTATCATGAAAGTGATTTCCTTGTGAAACCCTTAGATTGTTGGGAGGTTGGCTTTGTGCATACTCGCTATGCAATTACTGTATGAGTGGAAATTTCTGCGTAAAGATATTTAGCGATTGAACAGTTTCGCTCAAATGGCGAGAATGTAATTTCACGGTATTGACATCATCAATGCAATACAAATCTATTGGAAAAATTTATATTCGCGAGTTTTTATTTTGGTTTGATGTTACTCGCGAAATTCGCGAAAATAAATCCCTCGCCGAAAAGTTTCCAATAGTATACAGTAGTATGAACAGATGAGCATGCTCTACTGAGTGTAGGAAGGTTTCTTGTGCGGATTAGTGACTTCAAGGGCAGTGCGCACATTTTAAGGCTGTCACATGCTTGAGAAGACTCCTATGCCCGTCTTCCCCCGATGTCAAGTACTCACCCCGATGTTGGGGAAGAGGGCGGGATGTCAGGGGGGGGAATGTGCAGATCCAAACGGGGCGGCGTGGACAAAAGTTAAATGTCTCCCTCTTCTTTTTCAAAATGCAGTGAGTCACTAGAGACTGAACAGATTATAGGCAAGTTATTAATGAGGCAGCTCATTAATCGACCAGATGATTGGCCAATTAGGGAAATGAAGCAAGGTAATCAATGCTTATTCTTTGAAACTCAAAATGTTTCACCATCTCCAAATGCTGCGTTTCCCATAACTGCGCAGCATTGTTCTTCACCTAATAAAAAAAAGTCCATGTTTTATCAGGCCATATAATACAGTTCCATTGTGTAAAATAGTACTTTATCCAGGGGCAGGATGCCCCAAAAAATGGCGAAAAATAAGTACTGGTGGGTAATGCGGTAATAAAAAAAAAAAAAAAACTAGACAAACCAAAATGGTGGCATAATAAAAATGGACTCTGGCGACATTAGCAGATGACGGAAAGGGCATTTAAACCAAGAAAACATGTGCCAGAGTGATAACCACAGCATGCACCCATTTGACTAGTCGGAGTGGACCTTCTTGGTGTTAATTATCAATGAGTAGTAGCGGAGGATATTATGTGAATAGACATGAAGTTAGCCTACATTATTACCTGACATGTTCTTTAGCCTCTTACCCTCCAGAAAAGCGAAAGCCGAGAACTGCGAAATTCTAGTTTTATGTCCCTATCTGGTTTGGGGTATGTTATTTTTATGTGCAAAATGGACAGTTCTATTATTCCAATGGCCTAGACTATAATTTGTGAAGCAAATTGAAAGGAAATTTCTTATTTTGTGTAAAGGTGCCAGTGCCGCTGTAATAAGCTAAACAGTTTGAAAGTGCATAAAATGGTATTGACAGACATTGATTTCATCATTTTTCACATTTTGGGATGCCAATTTTTTTGCGGGGGGAGTAAGTAATTTGTCCCCACCAGTTATTAACCCGTTATTGTCCAGCACACGGACCAACGACGCGTGGCACGACACCCACCCCCGGCCCAGCGCACAGCACACGTAATCAAAAGCCTGCGGGCCTGTCTGGGGCGCGCCCCCCATAACACAATTATAATATTAACGATTTTCAGAGACGAGCAGAGCACCTTCTGAGAATGAAAATGATAGAATGGTTAGAAGATTTTCATATTACCTATGTCAAGCAACCTTGAGGTTTTGTGTTGTTGTTAGGTAACAGTCCTTATGTGTGTGTGCTCACATGGCTGAACATGTGTTATGGATTGAAGTAGAGTTGAAAATAGGTTGTGCCATAGGCTTGATGATTAAGGTAGCCTCGTCATGTTTCAAATTAAATGAGTGTGTGGTGAAAACAGTGTGAGGTATGGGCAAGAATAAATAGTAAAAGGAAATCACAAGGTTGAAAATATGAAATGTTAAAAAATATGAAATTATTATAAAATTTGACTTTTATCGTATTCCCCCTAGACAATTTTGCAAGTGGCATAGCGACATTGGTATTTTAGGTTACTATTGTTGTGAGGCATTAGTTAGGAGTTTCCAAACCTTTATGCCTGCGATCCCATTTATAAGTGATATGCATGGGGCAGCCCCAGACACGTAGTTACAATGTTGATATGTGATGTGATCAAACAAAATGAGTCGGAAGTTGTAAATATTGATTTTGAGATATAGCCAAACAAAGGGAAAATGTCTTTTGTTTCCTATTGTTTTTGCCACCCTTCAACCCTAGTATAGTCCATCTATTTTTAACCTGAAATTAGCTTGAATTTAGGGGGTGGGATTATAATGGGATCTTCACCCTAATGCAAGCATCAACATTTCAGCCTTTCAGAGCTAAACTTATTGCAGATATTTTGCAAGTGTCAAATGAGATATGTGATCAACAAAGACCTGTATATGAACTGATGCATGAACCTAATTAACTTTGTAAAGAAAGGCACAAAAGCTACTTCCAAAGCAGAAATGATTATAACAAAAATTGCATGTAATCTATTGCCTTCCAGCAAAAAATTATGGTGGGATTATAATAGGATTTTCTACTATTTTTCAGATTTTTTCAAAACTGGGGGTAGGATTATAATCGAGCATGGGACTATACTCGGGTCAGTACGGTAATTGGTCAATTTCAATGGGGGTTTCAGCAAAATGTAGCTTTTTAAATGGTGCATACAAATACATGGAAAAGTAAAATCAAATCTAACTGACTTCAGATTCATTTTGCTTGATCACATCTCATATTTTCTGACCACAATTTTTTTCAAGTCATCATGATCTATGAGCTCACCCACCCTAGGTTGTTAAACACTGTGTTACTAGATAAAAACACAGCCCAATTGGCATGGTGAGAGTGAGGAAAAGTACTGGAAATAAGAGTCAATTAAACACCACTGCTACCACTTGTTGTCGGCACCACCAATGGTGGCAGAAGCAAGTGAGGGGGAAGGGGTCATTGAAAGTGCAGGGGCCCAGGCCCACTACTTTTCAAAACTGATTGATGATACAAGTCAGGCTTATCATAGCTGTCTGAGGAAACAAAGTATTGAACATTGCTCATAGATGAAGTGCCAAGGGGCCCCTCCACTTTCAAAATCTTTCTGCCACCACTGGTTGCCATTTTGATGATACTGCAATTGCTGCTTTAAAGTTTATCTAGATCTGTTCTGTGTTGCCCATGCCATGGGCATGATAAAGGAGAGCATTAGCAAATCCAAGAAATTACCTCATGCTTTAACAATACACTCATGGCCATCTACTGCAATAGCTGCATATAGAAATGATCAGATTAATGGGGTTTATTTTAAGCTTAACCTGTTATTATTAATACACTCATCCCAAACCAAAATACTTTAGGGACATGATATTGATTACGCCGTCCTTGTAAATTTAATCATAAAAAATTATGGGCATGTGGTTGGGTATTACATAAATTACAAATTGTTTCCTTTTGACTGGAATAGATATCATCCTTGCAGGAAGATTTGGGTTTTCATTGTTGCCAAGGTTGTTCATTTGGCACCCATTGGTGATGAATACCCTAGTGTTGCTACTCTGTAAATGATATACTATTGCAACAAAAATGCAATACTTTATAGTTGCTAATATAATTTTGAAGAAAACCCAAGTAGCAAGTTTTATTTTGAATCAAATTTAGTTGTAGCAATTGGCCAACTCTTCTGAAAATGTCATGAAAGTCCACTTAGTAGTTTCTGAAATGTAACTCTGACGGGGTAGTAACCCACAGGACTCATTCACTCATTTTTGACACAGGTAACCATAGAGACTACTAGGCATACAGGATGATAAACAATTTTTAGTACAACAAACCCTCACACATTTCTTACAAAATGATTTGTGCTGGATCAGATGTTTGTGTTTGAATATTTAATTTAGGGCACAATTTTATTTCAGTTGTTTATTAGTTAATGAAGTAACGATTTACCTTAATATTTAATTAAACTTGGAGCCTTTTTTGTCTCTTTGGCCAAGATTTTGTATTGCAGGTGAACTGAAATTGTACTGGTGCTGAAAACACAACAGATTTGATGAGCACCACCAAAGGACTTCCTTTATTTATGGACCAGCATGTTTTAAATATTTACTCCATCAATACACAATAACGAATCCTTGGTGTTTTTGTTTCTCATTTCAGCCGACGAGATGACATGGAGTCTATGGGCTATGTATTGATGTACTTCAACAGAACCAGTTTGCCCTGGCAAGGTCTCAAGGCGGCAACAAAGAAACAGAAATACGAGAAGATTAGTGAGAAGAAGATGTCCACTCCCGTGGAAGTTCTCTGTAAGGTACGTAACCAATGAAATGAGACCCTGGAAAGTTGGCTCTTTGTTGCTATAGCTAAAGACAAAAGGAGATCTCACATGTTTCAAGAGTTGGATAGAGTGGGTGGGGCACTCACAATAAAATGCTGTGCACTTACATGACCAAAAAAAGTGAAAAGGGTAGTGAAGGTGGCTGGGCAAGTAGCTCTCTTTATGCATGGATTAAAAAGGGTAGGTTTTCTAGTTTTTAAGCTAATGTTTCAAATGTGAGCAAGGATGCTCATGATTATAGTATCTCCAAACTTAAAAAAGGTTTTTCTGATCAAGCTATTATAGTCAGGAGGAATTGTGGGCACAGGGTGGAAATGGAGTACAGACTTTTTCTATTGATCGATTTTTGTCAATGATGACCTAAGCTAATAATTTCTGGAGGGTGTGCAAAATTTTGTGCAGTGCCATTTTCTAGAAATCCAATATGGCCGCTATCACTCATTCAAATGGCCATAATTTTATGCACTAGATCCAGGTTTTAAAGCACGAGGAATCTTTTGGACCGGTTATTGACGTGAATTGATCACAACATTACCATCAAACCCAATATGGCCACCCTAAAACCCATTACGCCCTGAAATCATTCAAGTGACCATAATTCCTCAATTATTTGTGATAGAGGCATAATTCTGCACTCTATACCCAGTAGGAACTCATATCTGACATTTCAAGTGTGTTAACAAGCTTATCAATCAAGATGGAAGCCAATATGGCTGCCTTTTAAGATCTTTAAAACCTACGAATTGTCATATATTCATAATATACTGGCCGCCATTTGAATTTTAAGTATATTGGCAAAACAAATATACCATATACGAGTTATTGATGCTCAAAGGCATACATCTCATACTTTAATTTAAACTTTAATAATCATTTTGGGTGTTTTAACTAAATACAATACAGATGTATCGTAATTTAGAGGTTTTAAAGAAGGTAAAAAGGCAGTCACATTGGCCCCCATCTTAACATTTTTGCATGTTAAAGAAACAGAAATTCCAGATAGGAATGTCAAATGGTCAAATACTTATCCCATACCTTAATTTACACCTTTATAATAATAATTAGTTGATGTAAATACATATAATACACATATAATGTAGGTTTTACTATTTTTAAAGGCAGCTGTATTGGCTGCCATCTTGAATTTTGAAAATGTCTATTACAGAGAAATGCCAAATAAAGGTTTCTAGTGATCAAATACATGTATCTCATAAGTGTAAAGCATCAATCATGCATATAGACACTGGAGTCAAGCCTCTAAACGGCAAAATGTGCAGAACACTTGACATGGCCAGATGCGTTGGAAATGCATTCTAGAGGTGTTATAGTAACACTTGCAGAGTGTGATCAATTGTAACAGATTTTGAACACGTGCAGAACATATTTTAGGTGTTAAGTATTATTCAAGTAGCGTAAATAGGTATAATGGAGGTGTTAAGATCATTTTAATGATTCCGAGAGCATATTTGACTTTTGAGCAGCCATATTGGAATTTTGTGGCAATGTAATGATAAAATTACATTACCAACACTTTCTCGTACTTAAAACACCGGAGTACCGAGAAATATTTGTCTCTATCGGAAATAGGCCTACTTAAAGTGACAGGAGGAGATTTTTTTAGGATACAAATTTCTCTCAAATTTCACTGGATTGGTTGTAGACCACCTATCGAGAACGTTTTGAAGGTTTATTGGACAAACAGGTGCAAAAGAAAACCACAAACCTTGTTTTGAACTTGCCTGCTATCGTAATCGTTCCCCATAGAAAACCATGCTTTGACTTTCTGTACTAAATCATCATCTTGACGGCATATTCGGCTTATTCACTTCAGGTGTGATCTAATACATTGGTAAGCACTCCAAATATGTAAAAAACCGGGGTTCGAAAAAATTGGGGTCGATTCTTCTTGGAAATCTCCTCATGTCTCTTAAAGGGATTTTTAGTGATTTTGGACATGGTAGCAGCCATATTGGGTTTTCAAAAATGGCACTGTAACAAATTTTGCACACCCTCCAAAAATTATTGGTTTAGGTCCTAATGAACTAAAATCTATCAATAGAAAAAGTCTGTACTCCATTTCCATCCTTCAGGCTGTGTGCCTAGACTTCCACCTGACTATTAGAAAATCGGGACCAATCTTCTGGAATTCTCTGACGTTGGCCATTAAACGCTCAAAAAACAGTCAAGCATTTTAAAATTATGCTTAAATCAAATTTGTTATCAAATTATAAATAATAATTTTGGGGCACATGCTCCTCTTGTGTGTTTCATACCAGTTACAGTGCTTTGGACAAATTGGTCCACTCAGGCATGACATAGTATGCACATAGATTTACAACTTGGTTTTGGGAACGGACCCCTGGAAACTAACAATGATATTAAGACACACGGTAGTGTGTCCACCAAGTTTTAAAAATAAGAACTAAAAAAACACCAAAAAACAGCCAAAAATCCATTAAAACAGCCAAGATACAAACGACACACACCGTGAGTATATTAACAGAAACAAACTTCCCTTTGTTTGACGCGCGTTTGACGAGAAATAGCACTAGGTGGCAATATCATTAATAATCACTTAACCGCACGCAATACACAACCAGAGCATGTATTTCAACCCACAAAAGTATATTGGACACATTTCATGTGCTACATATGAAATAAGAAACGGAAACGATGAATTCGAAGTACTTTCAAGCGGTCACTTATAATGATTATTAGTGGCAAGTGCGAAACCCTTACAAGTGGTCTCACAGAACTACAGCCTTTATTACGAAATTAGCCAAACTTAATACATAATTTCTAGTTATCCTCATGATGTGCCTTTTAGTGATAATATTGAAGATAATTCATTCTATGCAAAGAAAATGACGTTTAACAGGATTCTTTTGTTCAACATCACTACTGAACCATCACTTACTATCATATCCAACAATTTGCGTTACATGCAGTAAGTTTCCTTCGTGGCCGAGCGGTCTAAGCGTTGGACGTTATTGATTTTACTTTTGGATAGTCTCTTGTTATCGGTTCGAGTCCGGCGGTAGCCCACGACTTTCAGCACATTAAAATTACACGAGAGTAAGATCATTTTCTTTATTTAGGTCACCTTGGCCATTGAAGTTTATGGAAGTATAATAATCATCTATAGTTCAAACATTTCCAAATCTTATTAAGATACACGGTAGTGTGTCCACCAAGTGTTAAAAATAAAAACCAAAAAATAAGAAAAAACAGCAAAAAAGCATTAGAACATCCATGATACAAGCGACACACACCGTGAGTATATTATCAGAAACAAACTTCCCTTTGCTTGACGCGTGTTTGACGGGTAAAACCACAAGGGGAGAGTATCGTTAACGACCGCTAAACTACTCGCAATACAAAACCTCACCATGTATTTCAACCCTCAGAAGTATAATTGCTACATTTCATGAGCAAGTTATGAATTAAGACAACGGAAACGACGAGTTAGAAATGCTTTCAAACAGTCATGTATAGCGATTATTAGTGGCAAAATGTGAAACTTAAAAAACGGTCTCACAGACATACAGCCTTTATTACGAAATTAATATTGACAAAATTTAGTACATGTTTTCTTTTTATCCTCATGATGTGTCTTTTACTGCTAACATTGAAAATAATTGACTTCATACAAAGAAAATGATGTTTAACGGAATTCTTTTGTTCAACATCACTAATGAACCCTCACTAGCATACAATTCGCGTTTTACGTTGCAAGCTTCCTTAGGCGTCATTGATTTTACTTTTGGTTAGTCGGTTCTTGTCAGTTCGAGTCCGCCTGTGGCCACCACTTTCGGCATATTAAAATTATGCCAGTATTCAGTTCTGGTGATCATTCTCTTTAATTTGTAGGCTAATGGTCACCCTGACCATTGAAACTGATATGGAAGTATATGTAATTGTTAGTATTCAGTTATTTTCAGGAAACACCAAGGTTGTCAGTTTCGATTTTACAATGAATATTCATAACAATAGATATATTGTCTTTGAAGTATTTCGTAAAAAAATATATCTAA
>JAMKCH010073213.1:0-15912 GCA_023653785.1 Ophioderma brevispina | reverse complement strand
AACTTTTCGGAAGGATTTTTTAATATGAAATCCAGCACATGTTAGAAGTGCTTCAAAGGCATCAACAATAAAGAAATAAAACATGGAAAAAAATCAGTAAGAAAGCTAGGGGCAAAACATTAATTTTAATTTGCGTCAAAATGTGCGAAAAAGACACTAATCGTTTCTAGATTTTCTCCGCATTGATCACCTAGACCTGGGCTGATTGCATTAATTGGTGAAGAATGAACTATATTTACCAAATAAAGCACAAACATAAATGACTTATGCCATTTTATGTTTCTAGGTTACTTGTCTAATTTACCATAGGTTTCTACAGTAAATCGCTATATGGTGTATATATATAGCATTAGTGCCATTAATATAATAAATATTAGGGCACCAATGGGCCCTCTTACTAACTTTCCAAGATTTTTTAATTAATTACTTACTTTATGTCACTAGCTCCTAGGGGCACCAGACTAATTAACGCAAAAAAACGACGCGATGGTTTGATTTTTCGTCAATGCAAGCGCAACTTAAAAGTTAGACAATACAAAACCAATATAAAACCAAAATATATTTCGGCAATAAAAAATCCTGGCCAAAAACAGAAAAGGGGCCCACTATGAAACCCCCTTATGCAGTGAAGTGTTAAATGGAAAACAAAGGAAGATATTGATTGCTGTCTTTGTTGATGTATCCTGGAAGTGATGCATAGCTAGCCAGGCCCGTCGCCATGGGGGGGGTTTGTGTGGGGTGGAAAACCCCCCAGCGATCCTCAAAAAAAGAGAAGAAAGAAATAAGGAAGAGCGAAGAGAGAGAGGGAAGGAAAAGAGAAAGAGGAAAAGAAAGGGGAAAGAGAAGAGAAGGAAAGAGAGAAAGGGGGGGAAGTAAAGTTAAGAATGAAACAAAAGGAGAAGCATGAGATTGAACTTCCAGACTTCATAAACCCAAAATAATATCAAAAATATTTGGCTCCCCTCAAGCCAATTAGTTTGTCCCAAGCCTAACCAACTGTAATCATGAATTGTAATTTACCAAACAGTACTTGTGATCAAAATGTGTATAAAATAAATTTGAGAAACACGAGGGGAGCCATGGGCCATTCCCCAAGTTTGGTCTACCAGTTTATTATTAAGGGAATTTCAGTCAGGGAGCTGAAGTGTCAGAGAGAAAAAATTGTTAGGGATCGATTCCCTAGCCCCCAGCACCCTTATAGGTCTACTGGCTGTATGAATTAATTACTGTACTTAACCCTTCAAAATACCATTCTTAATAGCAAATCCCCTAGTCTTGGGGGGCTCCACCCCCTGGACTCCGGCAGGGGCTCTGTCAGCACCGCATCTCGGTAAGACTTGCGCTAGCTAAATTGTAATTTCCCTTCGGCGACAGCTTATACGCCCGTCTCATGAGCAAGTTAAACCCAGTCTTTTCTTTGAAATTGGTTACCATTTACACCGCCTCAAAAAGTGTATCTAGAGGTTCTTAATAGCTGAAATCCAAGAGCTTCCGGGGCTTCGCCCCCTGGACCCCCATAGGGCTCTTGCTCCTGCACCACACCCATTAAGGACATTGGCGCTCGCCATATTCATTTCTCTTTGGCAGTACAAGTTTATACTGTATAATAGGCCTACTGCCGCCTCATGATCAAAGTTAGACACAGTCTTACTCGGGTCGTTGAAGTTGGTTACTATTTACCACCTCAACATTGGTCATTTTGAAGTTCTTGATAGCTAAATCTCAAGAGGATCCGGGGGCTCCGCCCCTGGACCCCGGCCCCTAAGGCGGGCCCCTGTACCCCACCCGCTCAGGGCTTTCCGGTTTTGTGGCAAGCACTTGCAGTTCAGTTTCAATGATCAAAAAAATGGTCTGTAAAGCAGTCTACTTATGAAATTTTCAAACGGCCCTTAAGTGGGCCCGAACCGTTCGCCGTTAGTTGTATTGTTTTTATTCGCTCACTACGCTTCCAGTACTCTTACTGGCAGCAATAACATTTCTCACTTTAAACAATACGAAACAACAGTTACACAACACCCCCCCCCCTGACAAAATGTCTATCGACGCGGCCCTGTATGTCAGCCTTTACGAAAAGTACCCAAATAGCTTTATGCCCGGTGTAGTTCAATGAGTCTAAGACTTGGATTAATATAATCGTATCACCAAGCAACGTTTGGAAGAAACACAATGTCTCAGCCTTTATGATAAAGCATGGTCTAGAAAAGTCACTTGAATTGAACCGCCGGCTTTTTTATATATGGGCAGATTAACTCTCGCTTGTATGGTATAGTATTTAAATAGTTGTTGTTGTTTTTGGCACTCCTGTTAAGCTTCCAGAAAACAAGCTTCAAAATGGGTACTGTTGCTAATTAATAAAATGCACATCCTGCAAAGTGGCATTGTGGTTCTCTTTGAAAAGAAGGGTTCATATAAGGAAATTTCAATTACTCATTGCAAGCCCGTATTCATAATTTTACATAAAAGCAATTTGTTTTGTAATTTAGGTATATGACAATCATTGTTTTGTTTTAAGAAAACCAAGCGAAAGGTTAACTTCTAAAGCCATGTTGCTTTAAAAATGCGTAACGTTATAAATTCATCCGTTCTCATTAAAAACTAAATCGAGGACGGCTTTCTTTCCTTATCCTGCTATGTTTTTTTTAAGTTTAATGTCGGTCCAGGGTACTTGATACTTGGTACAGTATGATAGGAAATTATTACTATTTTTATTTCAAATTTATTATTCACTCAGGGAACTACGGATTTTCGCGAGAAAGCTGATCAAAACGAATCAAACATTGCTGTTCCCCGAAAGTTTTACATTGACCAAGGTTGCACGTCACAAATCTTAAGGTAAATAGATTAACAGCATTAAGAACCCCTTTCTCTTCATGTTTACCTTGCAGGAAGGTGTACGAATGTTTACATGATATAGTCCGGCATGCGTGTGGTGTTTTGCTCAGTAGTCGGAGTACTCCAGTTGTAGATTCACATTCGTGTATTTAACCGTTAGCATCTGCGATGATAGTGTTATTGCGTAGGCTAGATAAACAATGGTATCTGAGGCATGGCCACCAATTATATCCACTAAACAATAAATGAGCAATGCATCTATCTACGTTATAACACATGTGTCCTTTTTGGAAGGTTCGATGTCTTTGATCTTAATATTACATTTTAAATTGTGTGTTACTTCAACCACTCTATTTTCAAATTGCCAAGACGCAAAAACAGATATATTCAGAACCATTTTTCATTCTCACCTTTTGTAGATTATGCGTATCATACATAATCTAAAAGCATAAGTAGGATGTCAATTCAACCATCAGAGGGAGAAATCGGTTTATTTGATGATTGATAAATGCGCAATTCTAGTATTTATGATCAAATGATTGTGTCACAGAAAATTCATACTCATTCCCCCTGTGTATTCATTATATATCGTTATGTACTTTTATTGCCTAAATTGGGTGTTAAATTATGAACTCAAAAGTGTGGTTGGTACAGAAAAGACGCCTCGTTGGTGAGATGTCCTGATTTCTTTTGCCCATGTTTACTGTATTCATTTTCTGTACACGGGAAAAACTATGTAGTATAATATTAATAGAATGTATAAAATATAGGTTCGCATTATCAATATTAGTAGGGGGGGGGTTGGCATACTCCAAGGTTACATTCTGGAAATTGCACAGCTTTCTATTTGTTACTTTTGACGTTGAACCCCATAAACAATTTTAGATTTGAAAAGGCAGTTTCAAATTTAAAAGTTTCTCCTGTACTCGAAAGTACCTCCAGTTGTTTGATATGAAAAATAGTACACTTTGGGTCGTATTTGTATTCAATCTCTTTAAGCTAGCTTTTGTTTTTTAAAAGTAACTTAAAAATCCATGTGATACAACAAAACATTACCTCTTCCCCTTTTTTTTAGAAACTTGGCGTGAGAATCATCATGTAGGGAATTTTCTACGAAGGAGCAGGCAAGGCGATGTTTTTGTCAATCTTATAAAGGAAGGGATGTATGGTGGGCAAATACTGTGGTTTACTTTACTCCAGGTGAGTCCTGTAATTACAGATTGAACTTTGTTTTCGATAGAGGAACCATTTGGCTCTTGTTGTTGGTTTTTGCCTATGCGTAACCTTTTTAGGCTTATTACACTTCAGTCTTCAATGATAAAAAGAAAGGAACATGAAATTGTTGTTGTAATTTTTGGTTTTTTTATTTTGTTGACTTTAGACCTTTGGAAAGTGCCACTTCCTAAAGGTAGAGTGTGTGTTGATACCACCGTAATGTTTTGTTTTTTTGAAAAGCAACAACTTTTGTTGCAGAATCAATGTTTGTTTTGTTTTCCTCTCTTCAAACTTTTTAAATTTTCAAAACTCCGTCCTAAATGAAGTAATTCAAGCGAAATGTCCTTTAATGTTAGGGGGGAAACTTAATTTTTTGGAACCCCTTATATTCTCTTCGGTATAAGCAATAAAGACCCCCGCATGGTCCTAAAATACCTTTAATTCGCTATTTAAAAAAACGGAATTTTATATATTGGAATAGACTGTTTTGATTTTAAACCTCAGGTTGGGTACTTCCACAATTGTGGCGTAAGAAAGGAGCCTGGAGAAGAACTGGATTGCTCGCCAGAGGAAAATGTAGAACTCTTCAAGGCTATTTTGGCGTCAAATACGTGTCCTTCCCAAAAGATGCTGATCCCAAGAAGATGTGTCTGGAATGGTAAGAGCATTCACTAGTCTAAAGTTACTCTCAACTGTGTGTGTGTGTGATTGTGTGTGAGTGTGTGAAATCAAAATCAACCTATTTTAATCCGAATAGAGCTCAGCCCTCGAGTTTGAACTCCCGGATCGGGTTTCTAGGCACACGCCTTTGTTAAGATTCCAAAGGCAATGGAAACGAACGAACGGCCTCCATATATGCTACGTTTTTAATGGTATTTGCATCTAGCAAATCATTTTCTGCCACGTGAAGAAACGTGAATATCGGAGTTCGGAGAGATTAAAGATAAGTAAAGTTTTTAATTTGGCATTTGGCATATACGGGTATGACGAAAAATATGGCGTGCAAGAGGCGTCAAAACGTGACATCTACATACGAAAACTAATCGAAGATGCTAGCCAAACGCGATTATTTTGGGTTCGCAAAATGTGAAGTACTCCTCCCTCGGTGTAGACGGTCAGATCTTTAATATTGAGAGAAATAATCTAATATAGTAGGACTTAATACACCTGGCACAAAAAGTATCTCGGCATGTTTTCGATAGTATTGGGCCAAATCCCAGACCATTTTGAAAGTGTTCGAAATATACATTTTGTTGCCTAATGTCTGTGCTCTTCAGTTAACACCTCGTTGGTAAAAGCGTGTGCAAAAAATGGCTGAGATTAGAAGGGGTGTTTCCATAAGGTTACACCCTTTCTGACATACTTTGTCTGACACCCTATGAATTCGGAAACCTTAACGAATAAACCACATAAACCGTTTGGTTTATTCCGTTAAGGTCCGTTCATACAAAGGTGTCCGAATTCATAGGGTGTCAGAAAATATGTCAGAAAAAGGGTGTCCCCTTATGGAAACACCCGAGATAGAGTGCCCAAAAGACACAATCCCCCCCCCCCCCAACCAAAAAGTTGCAGTTTTGGATTTTTCCAATGGTCACGGTGTGGTACAAAAGGCAATAATACGTGTATTGATTTTTACACAAAAGCTCACGAAGAGGGTATCCGACTGAATGAGCGAGAAAGCCTACTTGCATATTGATTGGGTCCCAGCGTGTTCGTGTCCAGTTCACTGCAATGCCCATTGAAAAATCCAAAAACTGCAAACGTTGGTGGGGGGTTTGCGTCTTCGGGTGCTCTATCTCAGCCATTTCTGCGCGCTTTTTTACAAGCGAGTTTTGTTATAGAGCAAGACCTAGGCAATACAATGTATATCGAAAAAAAAACTTTCAAAATGGTTGGACTTTGGCACAATACTGCCGAAATACGATGCCGAGATAATTTTTGTGCCGGTTTATTTACGTATCATTAACTGTGTAGGGATTCAGTGTCTGTGAGGTACCTGCCTGTGCACTACCTCTCAGGATCAAGGCGGTTCGGGACAGCGAGAGGCTACACCCGCTTGATGGAAATCTGACCCATTTTACCTAAAAATTGATCAATCAGGACAGACAAATGCCCTTGTGACTTGATGCCGCTACAGCTTAGCAAAGCCCCGTCCGTATCCGCCGGAGTTCCACATGAAGATTCTATTTGGTGTTCTGATCTCAGTATCCACAATGACTTGACCTCAATGGTAGAGAATAAATATTTGCTGATGACTAACACATACTTTCCTTACAATGAAAAACATACGGGATTTTGATTTGCTTGAATACGAAATTAGAAAATTTACAATTTCCCGTACGGAAAAAAAATCTCAGTTAATAATGTCAGCTATGGATTTTTAATGACGGCCTTTACGTCTAGTGCCAAAATTAGGGCTTTCAATTCTGAGGGACACTTAATAAAATTGTCTATCAAATTTGATAAGCTCAACTGAATCACAGGTCGAGATTGATGCATACTTTGTGTCTTCATCGTCTTTCCTGTTTTCTCGGACCTTACAATTTAAGCGTGCTGATCTTCTACCCTAGTAAACATCAGGGGAGAATGTCAAAGGTTAGTCACTGGACATCCTTCTTGTACATATACAAAGGAAGTAATTAATTAAATCAGATTCCCAATGGGATTTAACGTAATAAAGCTGGATTTCAGTGCCATCATTTTGTCTGAATATGATGACAAATCGGCTTCAAAGAGTAAATGCGGAATAAATCAGATCAGTGATTCGATGACAACGCGTGCATGAAGTATATTAATTAAATCAGATTATTATTTAAACATTGTAAAAACAGTCAATATACCCTGCGTCCAGATAGTGAAAACAAGCTATTTTTCAATAACTTTATTCAGGATGAATGTAGTTTTCAAATAGCTCAGACTATTGCCATAAGCTGTGGAATAACTTTGAAGACAATTGTTTAAATTCAAACACAAAAACACAAACAGACAAAAAATAAAAAAAATAAAAAAAATAAAAAAAATAAAAAAAATAAATAATATAATAATTTCTTTGGCAAACTCAATAAGCCCATTGGACATAACGTTTATTAAGTTTGAAACTGAACTGAATTACATTGTGGATGGGTAAGAACAATATCCAAAGTGTCCTGAAAACAGTGTTATCTTATATGCAAAAAAAGAACCTTCTTATCCAAAATACTTATCTGAATCAATTGGTTTATACATGTCATTGATCAATGCAACGGTTTTACCTGATCAGTTAATTCTTCCATGCAACAAAAAAGACTCTCATTCCACCAAAATCGGTTTTAAATATGTTTTTAAGCATGCCTGTTGATCATGACCGGTTTTTCTGATGCATTTCATTTTGTGCAAATATTTTATGCAAATAATTGTAGAAAAAACTTACAGGCTTTATGTTATTATTTTAGGTTATTACTTTAAACATGCCAGTGCCACAATAACCACTTGAAGAAGAATATTATTGACAATACGAGTGAGATATCAATTCATTTACGTGTGATTTACTGTGTAAATTCAATACGATTTGGGGAAAAAGGATCAGCCGTGTGTGAAAATCGTTCATATCGACAGATTTCAGATCATGAAAACACAACTGCGTCACGCTTGAATAAATTGGGTCGGGTCAAATTTGTGTTTTTCATGCACATTTTTTTATCAATCTGTCTGTACCTAGCAGTGATATGCATGGATTCAAATGTAATATGCTTATGGAAAATGGTACTTTAACCAGCCTAAGGGATCTGGCCATGATGCAGGGAAAGCACACCCAGCCAGGGTTGTTTCTTGGTAGAATTTATTCTAAAACTTCGTACCAAGGAGCGGGGGCTGCTCCGGTGCGCTTAAAATGCCAAAAGCTTTCGTAAACGCTAAAAATAATTCATTCGCTCATCCTTCTTTGGTCATTTTAGTGAAAAAAATGTGAAGTTAGCAACCACTGGGGTTAGGTATGCCATCAAAGTCGAACGGGGTAAGGGTTTGTGGTTGCCTCCAAAGGGATATTTGATGATGTACTTCTGTAAATATTACGCACAGTATGGCTCTAAAAAACTCTATGGTTATATAAAACTAGCTAATTGCAGTCCATTTAGAGCTGAAGCCCGCATGAAAAATCCGATTTCGCCTACTTTTCTATGGAAAATGCCAATTTTGCGGCTTCGCGGAATTTATGACGCCATACTAGGTATGTTCCCCAAGGATGTAACGCCATACTAGGTATGTTGGTACTTATTTTGTATCAATGAAAAAGAGGAGGACCATAAGTATCGGAGTGCTTTATAAGAATTCTCGATGGGAGTGGTAGGTAACCACCCCACCCCTTGTAATACGTGTTACAAAAAAAGGCTTGATAGGACAAGGGTTAAGTTTTCTTGACACGTGATCACTATTGTACTATTACTATCGTTTTTTTAAACTGCAATGTTTCACGGCATTTGCATATGACTAGCCTTCATATTTCAATGGTTCATAGATATATCATATGCTAAATGTAAAATTAAAAAAAAAACCAATTTTTCAGGACAAGTCACAACCAATGGACATTTAAGGGCAATTTTAAAAACCCGATCCTGTTTTGTAGTACAACACATCACGAACACATTGCAGATTGCTTGAATTGTAATTTTACAGTGGTGCATTGATCGTCTTGTATTCAGCCAATATTGTATGCGGCAAATTAATCGTGTGATTTAATCAAAATAACCTCTGTAATTCGTTTAGTCCGTATTTCTTTGTGTAAAATTGCTTACAGGCATTTTGCTTTATGTGGTATTATTGTATATTATTTTAATTATTAATATATAAAAATATATTAGAATCAGTAGTATTAAAAAGAACAAGGTGTGGTCAGAACGATAAAAGATAAACAAATTATAGGAAAAAGGACCACTAACACTGGGTAGAATTGGATACTGTGGTATCATTTCTTACAACATAATATCAGGTGCCTGGTATTTTCAATTTACGGAAATATTTCTTTTCATGACTGCTGACTTCCTAAACTGGTACATGTTACCACGGAATTGTGAAATGGGGTTAGAAGCAGGTCATTGTAAAATTTAACGAGATTGGTAAATGTTTAGGCGCAGGTTCGCAGTGATATGTAGTTTAGATAAGAGGAACGTGGAAAATAGAATATTAATAATTCGAATTCAGAGATTCAACACAAAGGACCATTAAATGACCCGTAGAACACTTGGATCAAGGGACAACAAAGAAAACCTGTTGTACAGTTTCCTTACAGGCTTGGTATTGAAACAGGAAGAAAAATGAACATGAATCGATTCGTGAATGGCAATGACTTCAGACTTCAATATATTTTGGTTTATATATATAACTTGGTACAGCAGAGGTGCGCTAAAACCAGGTCTGCTCCCCTAGGTATTGTTTTCTCATATTGAAGTATATCACCAAAAAACATCTGATGAAAATCAAAATTTTGAGTTAAATCGCACAGTCGGTTGGATATTTATAGAAGTAAAATATGTACTAACTTGTATTATGTGTTCATTTTATTAAATGTGGTCGACCTTCATTTAGAGACGTTGGTTCATAACAACAAAAGCCCAAATATTTTCTGTGCCTTAAATTTCACTGTGGTTAACGAGAAAAATATTCCAAAATTTCTCCTGATACAGCATCCAATTTGGTTTAATAAAGTGGGAGCACGAAGTGTGTTCGCGTAAACAACCTTTAAACTGAAAGAAACAATACCGTATGGAATGCAACTTTAGTCAACTATGCTGGGCCATCTGGAAGAACAGAGGGATACTTAAATTTCCCTCTGAAAGTATGGACCAGTTAAAGAAGAAATAAACAAACACACAACACACAACAAACAAACTTCTTTTATATTTATTGATTACATATATTAAGTGGAGAAGATTATTCCGATATTTTGATGCCTACCTTCGGGGGAATCAGCCAACATAACGGGATTCTGGGACAGTCCATTTGGCTACGATGGTGTTTGGACTATTGCTTAGCTCTAGACAATGCGAGAAATACTCCGTAATAAAGGTGAGGCTGAATCCGCATTATCCGGGGAGGGCACCATGAATACGCTATACTTGCACAATTCCTGCCAATAAGACCCCCTGATTTGGAGTGTAATCATTTCAATTTACATACTTCATGTATTGGAATCATGGCAGGATAATTGGGTCCAAAACAACGTAATCAAACATCCAATAATTTTGCACTATTATTTATTATCCAAATCCGGCTAATGGTAAACTTTTTACCCTGGAAACTGGAATGAATTTGACTCTTTTTATTGATTTTTGCTGCATTTACCTGTAACTCCAAGACTTTAGACTGTCGATAGTTAAAAAACTATACCTTTTGGAATCCTTAGGTAGACAAAATAACTTGGGGTATACTTTTTAATCATGATTGGATCATTAAAACTTTGATCGCTTTGTAATCTTTGTCTATACCCCCTCCTTAGGCATCATTTGCAACACTTAGAAGATACACCGTCACATTTGATTTATATAATTGATTGATTTATTGATTTTGTGTAATAATTAAAAATAGTGGACTATAAGTAAATATAGTCCGCACCTAAAATGCTCATTCCAAAGTTTGAATCGATTTTTCCTTTTTGAGCAGTACACTTTATGTACAGTAATACGCAGTGCGTATAGGATACTTGTGCAACAAAATTCCGATCCGGTTTTTATAAACCAAGTTTTGATTTTCTATATGAAGCCTATTTCACACAGTGGTTAGTATTTGTACAAGCATTATGTATATGCAAAAACATATTGTGTTTGAAATTGAGGCCGCCCTCCTCGGGAAATCTCTGATCAACGTTTTACGACCAACTCAGCGTCCTTATGGATAAAAAGAACGATTTTATAATTGATGTTGCCGGCGATATTAATTCATCAGACGACAGAAACGGCGTTTTAACGCAAGAAAATCTGACACCAGAGCCGATTCCACGGCATGCACCCTGTTTGACCGGTCCTGGACCTTTGTGGGTTTTATACAAATGCTGCTATGTATGGTTATGTATTTTCGTATTATTTCTTTATTACCGAGCCTCCGCAGAGTATACGCGAGTTTTGAGATTATTAGATGCATAAATGGCCACATTTGTTTTTTCAAGTATTTTCGAACTCTACAAGCTTGTGAAGGCATAACGGTACGCTTTTGGCATCCATGATAGCAAACTATTTCTCGTTACAATAAACAATAGTGAAGTACCGTGTGAAAGTAATCATATCCGGCAGGTCCATAGTCACGGGCTCCATAGACGACAACGGAATAAAGGCGTGAAACTATGTTGCGTGTAGAGTCAACGAATCGATTGCCCTATTGTTCACCATGTGTTCCCGGACTGTGAGCCCTTAGGACTATATCTCCTGCCACACCGGGTATTTTAAGTACAAATATAAATGAAAATAACGAGTTGACGCGCGCGTCTAAAACGGTTACTTTGTGTACGATCGTGGGAGTAGGCCTACGATGTTGGTTCATTTTTGATAATATTTGTCTTTTTAAATTAACATAATCGAAATAAAAATACCTTTATAAAACACAACACTAAAACTAAACAGAACACAACACTAAATACACGATAATGCAACAAAGGATCCCATTTGTTTTTTGCCATCTATATCATGTGATATTGATAGGGTTGGGCATCAAATGGATATTTTTTTCTAATTTCTTTTCAAAACGAGTGGATTTTGCTCCTTAGGCCATTTTGGTGTGCTAAAAACAAATCAGGAAAGCTTTTTTTGGTCCTAAGATGAATTTTTAGGTCGGTAAAATACTTTTAAAATTTTGTCACCTAGAATCACTAGGATATTTTTCCTATTTCACCGAAAACCCAAAAAAAACCGACTATCTTAGTACATTGATTTTGCTTAGAATTCCTCAAAAGGTGCAATATATAGCAATCTAAACACTTTTTCAAGAAAAATTAAACAAAGTCTCTCAATGGCAGAAAAAACTATTTTTTAAAAAATTTCATTTCAATTGAGGCAAGGCAAAAATACACAGAATAACCAAAACTGACCCAGATCTTATGGGGGGGGGGGGGGGGGGGGGTGGGTTACTGGCATGTTAAAGACAGTGGTATGTTTGTGAAGGTCAAGCCTTTATAACATGTCAATACCTGCCACTTGTAACTGATTGTTTTCATCAATCCAACAAGTGATGCATTATAACCTAACAACAGACTATTTGCAAGAGACTCGTACGATTGTGCTAGGAAGGGCATTGTATTGTTGTAAGGTCAAGCCTGTACAACCTTTACATAACATGCCAATGCATGCCCGTGGTGTTTTCCTCCAACTGTGATGCTATTTAATTAACATACAAAGACGTAGAAGGCAACTCTTTAAGTAAGAGTTGTTTTTAGTGGGCTATATAATTCAGACATTATGTGGAAATGAATGAATGTCAGTGCTTATGATTTACTCTACTCCCTCTGCAATGGAGAACATTTTTCTTATTTAGGCAATCGTGAACTTGATTACTGTGGAAACAGGTTGGAGAGGAGGGAAGCAAGGACCGAGGCGGGGGCCAGAAGGGGGGAGCTAAGGGCAAGGGGGGGGGTTGGGGTGGGTGTTTTGTGTGGGTGTCCGAGGTTTTGGCAAGGTTGGCAATAATTTGAAGCCACCAAATCCATTTGACTTCATTACAAAACTTAAAAGTCAGTTTACCAACCTAAAATTCATCTTAGGCGAAAAGCTTCCCGGATTTGTTATCAGCACCAAAAGGCCTAGAATCCACTCGGTTTTTGAACAAAGATCGTCACTGCCCACCCCTAATTTGATGGCACATCTACTATTGTAAATTCCATTCGTTTTCTCTCTTCCTTTTCAGTCCAATCAATCTTCGCTTTTAAGATAGCACATAACCAAATCCTTCCGCGGTGAAGAGTGACCACTCTAGTTCCCATTAACTTAGAATTTGGCGCATTTGTGTAAGTTTTGTCCTAGAGATTTACTTTTAATCATTCAATTGCGTAGTCGTTCTCTATTTAATTTATATTTAAAAATGGACGAGAAACCGTCTTGGGCTGTATTGTACGGCTACTATGTAAACACCGTGAAATACCGATTCGGTGGAGCTCAGGAAGTAGAAAAGGGCGTACTTTTCAATAAATTTGCCAAAAAACGGCATTGTCGATCTAAGTTCAAAACGGTATTTTAAAACCAGAATTTAAACTTCTCTCCTGTAAATTCATTGGTCTCGGTAAGGCAGGGGCAAAGATTATGGATAAACAGAGTCGCATAAACATCTATTTCAGACCATTTTTGGTACTTGCTCCCGTAGGGATTACGATGGGAAGATTGACACAAGCTGTGATGTGTCATATTCTGCATTTCGTTTGACAGGCCTAAGGCCATTTGGAATAAACCACCGGGAGTTTATATAAGTTTATTCACTCAGAGCTGTTCCATGATGTACTACTAATGTAATTTTTTTCATTTCAAAGGTTTGCCATGGAAACTACCCCTTATACTCATTTCACTCAAATTTGTTTTTCGTTGGTTTGTTTGCTGTCGTTTTGTTTTTATTCATTTCCGATGAGGGTTTAACACTTGTGAGAGTCAACGAATCGATTGCCCTATTGTTCACCATGTGTTCCCGGACTGTGAGCCCTTAGGACTATATCTCCTGCCACACCGGGTATTTTAAGTACAAATATAAATGAAAATAACGAGTTGACGCGCGCGTCTAAAACGGTTACTTTGTGTACGATCGTGGGAGTAGGCCTACGATGTTGGTTCATTTTTGATAATATTTGTCTTTTTAAATTAACATAATCGAAATAAAATACCTTTATAAAACACAACACTAAAACTAAACAGAACACAACACTAAATACACGATAATGCAACAAAGGATCCCATTTGTTTTTTGCCATCTATATCATGTGATATTGATAGGGTTGGGCATCAAATGGATATTTTTTTCTAATTTCTTTCAAAACGAGTGGATTTTGCTCCTTAGGCCATTTTGGTGTGCTAAAAACAAATCAGGAAAGCTTTTTTTGGTCCTAAGATGAATTTTTAGGTCGGTAAAATACTTTTAAAATTTTGTCACCTAGAATCACTAGGATATTTTTCCTATTTCACCGAAAACCCAAAAAAAACCGACTATCTTAGTACATTGATTTTGCTTAGAATTCCTCAAAAGGTGCAATATATAGCAATCTAAACACTTTTTCAAGAAAAATTAAACAAAGTCTCTCAATGGCAGAAAAAACTATTTTTTAAAAAATTTCATTTCAATTGAGGCAAGGCAAAAATACACAGAATAACCAAAACTGACCCAGATCTTATGGGGGGGGGGGGGGGGGGGGGTGGGTTACTGGCATGTTAAAGACAGTGGTATGTTTGTGAAGGTCAAGCCTTTATAACATGTCAATACCTGCCACTTGTAACTGATTGTTTTCATCAATCCAACAAGTGATGCATTATAACCTAACAACAGACTATTTGCAAGAGACTCGTACGATTGTGCTAGGAAGGGCATTGTATTGTTGTAAGGTCAAGCCTGTACAACCTTTACATAACATGCCAATGCATGCCCGTGGTGTTTTCCTCCAACTGTGATGCTATTTAATTAACATACAAAGACGTAGAAGGCAACTCTTTAAGTAAGAGTTGTTTTTAGTGGGCTATATAATTCAGACATTATGTGGAAATGAATGAATGTCAGTGCTTATGATTTACTCTACTCCCTCTGCAATGGAGAACATTTTTCTTATTTAGGCAATCGTGAACTTGATTACTGTGGAAACAGGTTGGAGAGGAGGGAAGCAAGGACCGAGGCGGGGGCCAGAAGGGGGGAGCTAAGGGCAAGGGGGGGGGTTGGGGTGGGTGTTTTGTGTGGGTGTCCGAGGTTTTGGCAAGGTTGGCAATAATTTGAAGCCACCAAATCCATTTGACTTCATTACAAAACTTAAAAGTCAGTTTACCAACCTAAAATTCATCTTAGGCGAAAAGCTTCCCGGATTTGTTATCAGCACCAAAAGGCCTAGAATCCACTCGGTTTTTGAACAAAGATCGTCACTGCCCACCCCTAATTTGATGGCACATCTACTATTGTAAATTCCATTCGTTTTCTCTCTTCCTTTTCAGTCCAATCAATCTTCGCTTTTAAGATAGCACATAACCAAATCCTTCCGCGGTGAAGAGTGACCACTCTAGTTCCCATTAACTTAGAATTTGGCGCATTTGTGTAAGTTTTGTCCTAGAGATTTACTTTTAATCATTCAATTGCGTAGTCGTTCTCTATTTAATTTATATTTTAAAAATGGACGAGAAACCGTCTTGGGCTGTATTGTACGGCTACTATGTAAACACCGTGAAATACCGATTCGGTGGAGCTCAGGAAGTAGAAAAGGGCGTACTTTTCAATAAATTTGCCAAAAAACGGCATTGTCGATCTAAGTTCAAAACGGTATTTTAAAACCAGAATTTAAACTTCTCTCCTGTAAATTCATTGGTCTCGGTAAGGCAGGGGCAAAGATTATGGATAAACAGAGTCGCATAAACATCTATTTCAGACCATTTTTGGTACTTGCTCCCGTAGGGATTACGATGGGAAGATTGACACAAGCTGTGATGTGTCATATTCTGCATTTCGTTTGACAGGCCTAAGGCCATTTGGAATAAACCACCGGGAGTTTATATAAGTTTATTCACTCAGAGCTGTTCCATGATGTACTACTAATGTAATTTTTTTCATTTCAAAGGTTTGCCATGGAAACTACCCCTTATACTCATTTCACTCAAATTTGTTTTTCGTTGGTTTGTTTGCTGTCGTTTTGTTTTTATTCATTTCCGATGAGGGTTTAACACTTGTGAAAGCATA
>JAMKCH010073212.1:0-17208 GCA_023653785.1 Ophioderma brevispina | reverse complement strand
TTTTACACGGTTGTAGAAATCACCGTCAAAATCATCCGATTTTACCCATGATGGAAACTAGTTCAAGGCAACCAACGTGCGTTATAATATAAAAATCATTTAGGAATACATCAAAGGTAAAGATTTTCAATAAGTGCTGTTATTTGTACTGATTCTGGATTGCTTATTCCGGCAGCGGATCCGCTGCGCACCCATCACGGTTTTCAAATAGAGGAAGGCACGGCGTTGTTAGGAGTAGGTACGGACGAGTGCAACGGCACGTGAACTAGACTGTACCCGTCTCGGCTTGTCTCTGGGATTTGAGAGCACTGGTTAAAATATAATGCTAAACTAAAAATTGAGGACTTTCAGTACAATCCCCGCCCAACCAACTTGGTCCAGAAGAAAACCAATGAATTGCCACAGGGTCATGGACTTACACTAGGGTAGGGAGTGCCCGCCGAGAATGTACGAATCTGTAGGGAAACTGTCTCCAGCAGTATAGATTCACAAGTAAAGTACCACATTACCTTGCGCACATCTTGGTTAATTTTGAATGCTAATCCGGGGACCATGGATACGACCACAACAGGTGGTAGCAATGGCACGCGACTTTAGGTTCAATTTATCGATTACGCCCGACTGCAGCTAATGAATAGCTCCTGTATAAGTTTGGACAGTGCATGAATTATGCAGAAACAGTTTCACTTTCGTGCTTGGTGATATTATTTATGGTACCAGTATATTGTTTTCCAGAGCACCTATCAGAGTGACCAAGTATGGAAAATAAACAATAACAATAAAATAAAAAGACGGGGAAGGAGGAGAAGTTGATAAATCAGAAATTGGACTTGTTGATTTCTTCTCGTTTTAGTTTGTTTGTTTGGGGTTGGTTGGTTGTAGTATTTTCCCTATTGAGGATGGGCTGATCATTCGTGAAAATAAAAATAGGTAACCTACAGCCCGATGCTCCGGTAAAAGCCGTCGCGTCAGGGGGCATTCTCCCCCCTCCCTGGTGTCAGGCCAATGACGACTGAAACACCGTAACCCAATTTTAAGGGTTAATTTTGCCGAAAATAGGACACAACTAGTGCATTCACCATGTGTGACCTTCGACCTAGTGTGGACCTTTGACCACAGAACTTGTTCTTGCCCAGGTCAGTAGTTCTATTGCAAATTGACCTTTAGATATATTTGACCTTTTTTTTTGGGTGTTCCACTCTCAACCCTGATAACAAAAGTCAGACTGTCTTCCCCCTACCTTCATGCTAAATTATTAGACCCCATTTAGCCCCCCCCCCACACTTCCACCTTGGACGCGACGCAAGTGTACGGCTAGGGTTTAGCCCCCCTTTCCTTGCACCCAAACACCCCATAGTTTTGTTAAATTTCACCCAATAACCCCATATTTTGTGAAAAATTTTACCACTTGTCACCCAAGAGAAAAATAAAAATCTCCACCCATAAGCCCCCATTTGGGGGAAAAATGTGATATTTGTCACTCGGAAACCCTATTTGGGGTTTAGGTAGGGTAATTTGGCTATCTATCACCCAAAGGCCCCTATTTGTTCAGTCCTCTGTCACACCGAATGCCCCCCTTGGGCTTGGAAGCACGAGCCTAACAACCATATCCATTTAATATGTGAGTTGGCCCCAACACCCCTCCACCCGGGTTTGGTCAGTCATATGGTCAAACAGTTATAACGAATATTGCATAGCCGGACAGACAGGCAGATCTGTTTTTAGTAATATAGATACTGAGGATTTTCGATAGAGCAATGATAAAATTGTCTCACAAGCTTCCTTTAAGATGCATGAGGCGCAGGTTATTGAAATGCAAATAAAATTAGAATGGGGAGATCTTTATTCAATTATTGACAAACTATCAAACTAAAATGATTTTAAACCGTTATAGTAATTGGAGCAATAAATGTACACGACAAGGTTTCCGGATATTTGATTCAGTGATAATAATAATAATACATAAACACACTAGTACTATTTCTATTTGATTATAGTTTCAAATAAAATGCATCATAATAATAGTCAATAAAAACATTAAAACGAGAAAACTCGGTGGACTTGGGAGGCCACACCTGCCTCAAGCCAAACCCAATGGGCGCTGTGCGACAACCCCATGGCCCCCGGTGGCTGTAAAAAGGACGCTCAGTCAGTTCCAGGGCCCCGTTTTAAATCCTGCGCAAAAAATAAGCCGTCAAACTGATTGGTCTGGCTCAAGTGTCGTACGCACATACGGCACTTCGAGAGACAGTGCGAGTATACCAGAACCATGTGTTGTGACTAATGTCTGTGTGGCGGAGTACTTCCCCCGACCTCGGGGGGATTGGAGACGTTTTCCCTACAGATCGGAGGGGTCCACGGATATGGGTTGAAGAGTCAGTGTAAATTTCAGTAGCGTAGCTTTTTCATCACGTGGACCCGAGGGAGGCGTCTATACGTGAACGAAGGCTAGTGTGAACACTGGGATTTTTGTATTTAGAATTCTTGCAATGATGTTTTTCAAGATGATTTGTCCAGGACAGAAAAATCAAACAACATACTTCTCTATTTATGGAGGTCTATTGAACAACGGCAAATTCAAAACGTAATTATGGTTTTCTTTTCGGACAAGTGTATTGTGCCACCTATGAATTCGGAAGCCTCAACGCCAGTTCCACAACGGAATATAAATCAAATGCATGTTTGAAGGAGTGAAGGCCTGTTGGTGGAGAACGAGAAATAATGAATCATCCCAAATGCGATCATAATACACAGACCTACCAATTCAGAAGCAAAAGGGGCAGTTATCATCAACTGGAAATATATATATGGCTACTTCATCGCTCATGACAAGACAGTGTAAATTCTGATCAAATATTCCTAACTCGTACTTCGTTTATTTGTTTTTTATTTTTATTCTGCACGTCTTGATCTTACCGAGAAAAGAACACAATGAACCCCCCCGGGCGGGTGACCCAAAATATGGTTACGGTATGCCAGATGATTTTCAAAAGACACCCAAACAACGTTATACAAACCAATTTGGCCGTAGTGAGTTAGAATTTGAAATGCTTCCATATCAGAGAGGATTTGAAAATTGTGCCAAATCTAATTAGTGGTTAATGGAAGGAAGAGATCTTCCGAGGCTATAAATTTCCTTATTCTCACCTGATCGTTTGTGGAACACCTAACTGTGGCACTTTTCTGAGGTTTATAGAACAGAGAAAGTGTAGAAAAGGGAATTTAAATGTTTGAACTTGAAGTAAGCATTGAGTAGGCACAAGTATTCATAATTTTTTTCCAGTCGGTCTCCCTCCTTCTCTTGTTCCCTTTTCTCTCTTTTCCCTTCTTCCCGTTTTTTCTCTCTTTCCTTTCTCCTTCCACTTTTTTTCTCTCTTTTCCCTTCTCATCCCTTTTTTTCTAGCCATTTTACCCTTCTGGTACTGTTAAATCTGAAAATGAATAAGCTCTACGAAGTGGATAAACAAATCGTATTTCTTTTTCGGATAAATGAACCTGTTGATTAACCTTCAAATTAAAAAACCGACAAACAGACATTTATAAACGAACCTTCGGATAACATAATTGTCGGAAAAACCGACCTTTCGAAAGAGCCAATTTACTGCAGATAAATGGTAGGACCCCTCCAATTTTCGAAGCCCCTATATTTACATTTTAGGCCACACAAATAACCAACCCGACTAATTGATTTTTGGATTTCAATTTGTAAATCGATAACACATTTTCATTTAAAATCTAAACAGATGGGCCATGATCAAGACCATAGATGTGCATGATCCTCCAGTTCTATCTCCAGCAGAGCAGAGTAGCTTTTCCTCTTTCTCCGTCAGCTCTGAAATGCATGAAAGCCTACACGTGCTATTGGTAATTCCAAATTGCTAGTGAAATATAACTATGGAACCAACACTACGGGGAAAAGCCTGAACCGGAAGCAATATGCGATCCAGGGTCCAGTTGGGGGATTCTATCAGCTGAGTAGCCCACAACAAGGATTGCATGTCTCTGTTTATTTTATATATTTTTTTGCGTATAGCACATTTACCTTTTTTGACTTATAATTCACCAGAATGGAGAAGGTAGACGTAGAAAGTTGGGAACGGCAGAAAACAGAAATGCCAATCAGCACAGACCTGCAGGGATAGACGGTCAAGTGACCATCACGGCCGACAGGCATCTTTCAGAGTAAGTCGTCAATAATCAATTTGCCTGAGAGCGAAAAGAAGGGGAAATGTGTGTTTCTTCATGCTGGATGCTATTCGTCGCAGACATGGCTTGAACATGGGATGCTAGGCCTGTGATGGCCGACCATGGATTCAAGACGGCTGCCATTGATATGCCTGGTACAAGCCTTTAAAAACTACTTATAGTAATTATTGTTTAGGCAAGTAAAAAAAAGTAACGAGTTTCTCGTCCGGACTTTTTCAAAAAAAGGAGGAGGCAGGGCTTTATTTACCATTTTTCATTTTTTGTATTTTTTGCCAAGATGGGCCCGCCATGTTAAATATGGCTGGCCAGGTATATTTAATCACCGATATTGTGTTATTTGAGTATACTGATGCGATGTGACAAAACAAATGATGTGTATCATTTTTAGTACACTTGCCTTTTGTAGTTTCAAAATTCCAGAAACAGTGAAATGTACCAACTTGTTTGGATGAAAATAGCTATTCAGTTAAGTTTTTGATCGCACCCGCCTGCACCAAACACTTGTGCTTTAGGAAATATTGGATTATGCTAATTAATGAAGTGCCTCACTAATTAATGACGTCACTGGCGGACCGCCGGTGACAGTTCGGTGAACCAGAGAAGTTTGGTTGATGACTCATCATGCTCAGAGAAGGTTTTTATGAATGAAGCCACAAGGTCAATGTGGGACCCATGCGTAGTTCGATGAATAAAATTTTCATACATGTACCTTACTGATCCTCGCAAAATCCAACGAAAACGGCCACTCCGTTGCATTTTTGGTGAAAAAATCTATGCTTCCCCATAGATTTTGAATTTTGAATCTTAAAAACCTGATACTGGGATTCTTGTAATTAAATTTTCGAATTAGGTACAAAATGACAACTAGTAGGATCGGTAAACACAGCACATTACTAGTGATAGAGTCATTGCATTTTAGGTCGGGTTTTTGTTTTAGAGGTCGTTGGCCAAATATTCATCTGTTTTTCGAGGAAAATTTCAGATGGTATTTTCCCGTCGTAACGCCCACGTGACCATACGTGCGCAGTAGGCAATGTTGAATGATGTATAAAATACTGTTTGAAATATTATCATATTTTCTATATGGTTTACAAAGAAATAAAAATGTAATCATAGTTTGTCCCTAATTTTTTGTTATAAGTGTTTCATGGTAGACCTTGTATGGAATAACTTTGAAATGCGTAATATATTTGCATGTTACATGCACTAAATAATCCCCATCTTCGAGTCCTGAAACCTGACATTCGAATCACGACCGCATACCCTGGGTTGCCCCTGGGATTGTTTGCCAGCTTTCGGGCGTCACCACCACTGAAAAAACATTTGGAACAAGGCCAAGTGGCTGAAATGACTTTGGACAACACGCACAATACAAATATTATCCTAACTTACCTTCATCGTTAAGTTTGATTACAGCTCCATAATAATAAAACGCATCCACCCGTCCTTTATGAATGCCTCCCTTACTGCCAACGAAATCTGCTAATTTTTAATTCGACCTTGTCATTTTCTCCATGGATTAAAAAAAACACAATCCATGGTCGGCAAACCTGTCGACTGTCACGTGTTCATAATGACGTCAAGTGACTTTTTGTAATTCGCATTTCAACCGGCAAAACCGTGATTATGTGTAAAAATGAACTTTCGCCTTCTGGCAGATGGATTCGTTTCTGATCTCGTGACCTGCCTTCGCCAGCCCAAAATAAAACAAAGCGCTGCCCTAGATCAAATAACCTGAAGACATATGAGTGTTCCAGAAGTTAAAGCCATTTTCAACATGCAAGACGATTTTAAAAAAAACGAACGATAATGGGACAAAATGAATAGTTAGAAGTCTCCTCTCACCCTTGCTGCATGTTTTGAAATTGTTAAGTGTCTTTTATATAGAAATTTTCAGTAGACATAATTTGCCCATTGTTCCAATTTCTGTATCGCCTTCACCATTGGTGCGGATTCGTAATGCAACCTCAACTATACGTAAGCAAAATTTCTCATCATACTTTTTTTCTCAGTATAGATTAGCGTAGCCATGTACGCTTTGGGAAACCAGCAGCTTGGCCAGCTTGGGGGTTGACGAGAATATTTATAAGTTTTTTTCATAGTAATTATAGCTGTAGACATACACCAAAATACGTAGGCACGTGGATTTGTAATTTGAGGGCAATAACATAGGCTAACTTGATTTTTAATTACGTGGCCTCCACCCCCTGCATATGTAGTGTTATGTTTTTTCAAAGCTGTCTATTTAAGGATGGCGGTGAAAATCGCCTGGCAGCGGCAAAAAGTGCAATGTATAAGATCAAAATTCCACCCTTTACCGTTTATTCATCATGCAGCGGGCCCTCATGGTTTTGTTTCCTTTGACTCGTCTACATTTTCTGTAATATATATTTCACGTAAAAGGATTTGGACTTCAGATTTCGGCGCTGTTTACCGGTGAAGAATCGCCGACGCTTTACAGGCATCTAAATAGATTCACTCAAGCATTCATACGCATAAGCGCATCAATTAACCAGGAAACAACGGAGCGGTTTTGTTGGTGCTGGTAACCGCCCACCCCTAATACCCCATGGAGCTCAGGTGTAGTCTATAGGAAATATGCCTGCTCTAGCTGCATAAGTGATGTACCACAAACAAAATTTTTATGTCACAGAAAACCGCTGTTCTCATCGTTGCTAAGTGCCCCCGAGTAGTCTTATGTTGGGGTGGGGCTTGAAACTACTTTACTTCCGCCTGCCTGCCCGGAAAAAGGAGTGCTGAGAACCAATTTGCATAGAAAACTAGGCGCAATTTCCAGTCGTTTTGTATTTGCCTAACACGCTTCTACCAACCGTGTTTATTAATACGAGCGAAGCGAACCAACTTTTTTTAGCGACTGAAAAAATACTCCAAAAGCACCGTGCTCAGGTTGTTTATTAGAATCAGACACAGTCATGCAATATTATTCTTACCACGCCCACCCACCACCGCGTACATTTTGTATGACGATCGTGGATATTACAAAGAGTCTAGACCGTCCAGCTATATGCTCTCTGTGATATGTAGAATACGCTCGGCGACCAGCTTTGCTGCAAAGTAAAAAAAGAGTGTAGAACAAATTCCTACTCAAAAATAAACGTACATTTTTCGACATTTTTTTTAAATTTAATTTGTGCTTTTCAGCGACTAGCTCATATAAAACATTAAAGGGGCGCGGCGGCCAACAATGGGCGGGCGGGGACAAGAAACTCGTATGTTTTTTTTACTTGGCCAAATAAATATATTTTCAAAAAAACTAAAAAATCAATAAAATTCTTAAAAATGTTTTTATTTACTCCTGTTAGTAGTAATTAAAGGTAAATTCCTGAATGAAACAGTACTGTGAACTGTAGATTTTATGGAAAATTGGGCATAAAATTGGGTTTGTTACAAGCTTTGACAAGAAAAGAAACTGATTTTACACTGGGCCGGCGATGACGTTTTTTGTAGATGTCCCACAGCATTATAGGTGACTTTCTTGCAGTCTGCGTCATGTTGCTAGTATGCAGCTAGTGGCGGGTACAGCGGACGTGTGTGCTGAGACAGAAACGTTAGCTTCTTAAGTATCGCCCTCTATTCCATAAGGCTTTAACCTTCTGTCAAAATAGTTTTTTCCAGTTGACATAATTTTAGCATTGTGTATTTCAGTAACATTGAATGTCAATCTCACTTCCCCAAACATCTTCTACCCACCCAACACTGACTGTTCCAGACGATATTCGTCCTCAGCCCAACACACCTCTTAACACCAACACCCAACACACACACATGCTTCAGCGAAGTTATAGTCTGTTATTCATCATATGGGATTATTATCATGCTCAATAGGTGAAAACTTCCGATAACGACTTCATACCAAAGGTCTAAATTTTTTAAAATATCGCTCTCCCTTTTATTGGATTGAGCACTTTAGTAATTCAAAAGCTTGTATTCCTGATAATTATGTCGTTAATGTTTTTGTTATGTTTATGCCTGACGGGGCTATGCGATGCTAACCTTCTGTCAAGATAGTTCATTCATGTTCAAGAACGTTAGCATTGTAGCTGTTTAGTAACTCTGAACTTGCATTGAAACAAAACACACCACCCCATTATAATGTTGTTAATATTTTATATGCCTTATAGGGTGTCTATGCGATCAACGTTCTGTCAAGAGATTCAGTTCAGCGAATTTGCATTGTATGTGTTGTAGGTAGGAGTGCTTATACCACTGAACTTTGGCAAACACCCCATATGCCTATAAGTGTATAGGCCTAGTTATTACTTATAGGTACATGCGATGCTAACCTGCTGTCAGTAAGTTCATTTTCAGAGAATGTTAGCATTGTATTGTTTCAGTAACACTGAACTTTGCAAAGCACTCCATATAATGTTTTATATATAGGCTATTTATGCCTTAGGACTATGCGATGTTGCTAACCTTCTGTCCAAGAATTCATGTTCAGAGAATGTTAGCATTGTATGTTTTTAGTAAAACACTGTAACTCAAACCTCCATATAATGTTTTAATATAGGCGATTTATGTCTTATAAGGGACTATTCTATTGCTAACCTTCTGTCAAGAGAGTTTCTGTTCATAAATGTTAGCAGGATGTGTCGTAGTAACACTGAACTTTCAACACTCCATATAATGTTTTTATATATAGGCATTTATGTCTTATAGGACTATGTGATTGCTAACCTTCGTCAAGAGAGATCATGTTCAGAGAATGTTAGCATTTGTATGTGTTTATAAAACTGAACTCCAATATATAATTTATATATAGATTTATGCCTCTAGACTATGGGATCTAACCTCTGTCAAGAGATGTTCATGTTCAAGAATTTTACATTGGTATCTGTTTATAACACTGAACTTGCAAACAAACCCCCATATATAATGTTTTATATTTTTATGCCTATTATAGGCATGCGATGCTAGACCTTCTGTTCAAGAGAGTTCTTGGTTCAAGAAGTTTAGCATTGATGTGTTTTATAAAACTGAACTCCATATAATATGTTTTAATATATATATTTATGCCTCATAAGAGATGCGATGCTAACCTTCTGTCAAGAGAAGATCATGTTCAAGAATGTTAGCATGTGTGGTGCTTGTATGCAGGTGTTAGTAACACTGAACTTGCAAACACCACATAGATGCAGGCCCTATCAATCCATAGAGCCCCCTATTAACAAAATGGCCGTGCCCACATCACCAAAACCCGCCACGCGTCCCGCTCAGTGAGGCTAACCTTCTGTCAGTTTATTTTGCCTTCAGAGAAGTTAGCATTGCATTTTTTTAACAACTTACCACTCCATCATACGTACGCACTTCATGCTCAATACCCACGCCCATGGCTCACACACACAACACCATCCCTTTTCTTTGGTGGCACCAAACAAACTAAGGCTCACCCCCATTTTTATGATGCCAATGTGATGCTAACCTTCTGGTCAATAAAATAAGCTGACAGAATGTGCATGTATATTTACATTAGAAAAGACTTCCAGAAACCCCACATACAATCAGACCCCCCCTTATACTTCATTTTCTGGTGGAAGGACGGGGGGGTCAACTTACCATTGTGGGGGGGGGGTGCACAAGTGAAATTTCCTCTGGGGGGGGGAGCAAAACTTCCCAATTTTTGGCCCAAAAGCGCTTAATATTTCCCAAATTTCATGATTTGGCCCAAAAGTCGCGTGATTTTTCTTCTGACCAGGGGCAAACGAAATAGAGGGGGGAGAGAATAGTTCGCCCCTCCCCCAAGCCCCACCCCCGTGTTGCGGGCCCCACGGGGGAAGTGGGCTAGTTGAGCCATGGGGTATGTTGAGCCGACCCACAAACTTTATCTCAGAAGAAATGTGAAAAATGCAAATGCCAAATTTTTTATTTTTTATTGCATTTTATCCATTCATTTTTCTGAAAATTTGAGCAAAAACCTTAAAAATGCGCGTTCTCGAGACAAACTTGTTTTCCCTTGGCCTACTTAAATGTTTTTCTGTAGTATTTTCATGGTGTGTGTGGGGGGGGGGGGGGGGGGGTGTGTGGCCCTCGTGTTGCATTTAACTTTCAGGAAACAAAATAAAAAAATTAAATGTTGTTATTATATAGTGAACCATGTCATTCCTCCCACGTTTTATATTTATATATTTCATTATATCATGCGATGCTAACCTCTGTCACGCTGCTACATTCTCGAAGTTGACAAATGTTAGCATTGTGTGGGCCTATTTTACTGACTGTATAGCCTGTCCTCCCATGTATATTCATGATGACTGCATCTCCTTAAAACTATTTTTACTACTACAGCACTTCATTACCATCAATTAGAACATGACAAACATTTTTTTTCATACTTTTTTTTGTTGCAGATTAATAACTAATTTCATATTTGATAAGTGCGTACGCAGTATTTTTTGAAAAAATCAGCTCACTTTCTGAAAGTGCTACAAAGTTGGATGAGATTGAATTAAAAGATCTTTCAAAGATGTGTGGTTATAACCTATTACCGATCTTCGGGTTAGTCTAATGTGTTATAATGAGCAAAACAGAAGTGAAAAGAAATATGGAATATGGACCCGTCTGTGATTATGCTCACAGTTATAAACAGTAATTCTATCAAGCTGATTTGTAGGTTAAAAACATAGATCAGATTTTAAAGCTCTTTCACTGGCCCAAATTTGGAAGTCAGTAGGGGTTGTGTTATTACCTCCACTATTTTTTGATTCTCAAATTTTTGAAAATAATGAAACGGGAGAAAAAGGACTTTCAAGTATCACTGGATATTAGTAGCTATTAGCATAATTTGAATTACTAGAATATGGTATTTAAGGATAGTATGTTGGATCATAAATATGCAACAATTTGTTCAGTTCAACAGTTCAAAATGTGATATAGTCTTCCATCTTATGGGAAACTTCTATCAATATATTTCATGTTCGAGAATTTACTTAAGCATTTCTTTATAGCCTCATATGGCCTACTTTAACATCCACCACCACCATGTGGAAAAACAACAACACTTTTTGTGTATGCAATCTACTGTGAGCTACCTTCTTCTGCAAGAGAGTTGAAGTTGCCAAATATTACACATTGTCACATAGTAACATTGGACTTGCACACACCAATATGTAGAAACACCCCTATATGGGAGAGTGGGGCAAATTGAGACACGAGGTAAGTTGGGTCACCCCTTTGTAGGCATATAGAAAAAATGTCTTCTTTTAGAGTATTTGTGTTTTTTAAATGTTTTTATTTTTTTCATGACATTTCTATACATTTCTATATATAAATGTATAAAAATAAACATTTTATCGCTAAATGAGGTTCATTTGGTGGATTTCTTGCAAGTGTCCGGGAGGTTGGATGTTGCGGGGTGGGGGGAGAGAGGTACGGTTGGTAGGAGCAAGCCGGGCGTTGCGACCGATTCCCGAACGTGTGGGGCTTGGGAACGGATTTTGTCTCCAATTAGGGGCTTGGGAACTGAAATTTTGAGAAACTTGACAAGGCGTGGAGCTGAAATTTTGGCTAAATTCAGCTTCTGAGGCCAAAAATTTTCTGAAAGAGGGCCTTAGAACTGGATTAATGCTTCAACTACTTTCAAAACTGGGGGTCCTTGAGCACTGCTGATGAGAGAACGCTAAAGGGTCTTAAGGGCCTCCACATACCCGTAACCATCTTTCCAATGTGTCCCCCCCCGGGGGTTTGTCCCCGGGGGGTTTGCCACAGCCAAGTACTGTGGGGAAGAAAAATACAGTGCAAATTATTGAATGTCAGTACAACAGTAATCAAGTAGACATCACCTGGGTTTCAAATTACTTATAGTTGCTGTGCACGGCGAAAGAAATTACAATAATGGGGCATCTTTTCACACATATGCCTAATCTCCTGACCCCCAGAACAAACACAATTGGTCACCCCAATAAAAACTATGTGATGCTAACCTTCTGTTAAGAAATTTGAATTGACCGATGTTAGCATGTTTTTAAAGAATTAAATGTTTGTATTTAGTAACATACATGAACCCACCCCTTTGGCCTATGTTGGTATTTTTTCCAAGTGGTCAATGGAGAAGGTGGTAAGTTGAGCCCTTTTTTACATTTTTGTTTCATTCTTTGCTCAGAGAAATATATTAGAGGGCATATGCAGTGTTAAATGAAACGTGTATGTTTACTTGCCTAAGGTAATCCCAATTTTGACTCAATAGTTGCATATCCTTCAGTGATATCCCAAGAAAAATAAAGGCCATTTTGTAACCTGTCTCAACTTTACCCACCCATCAGAGGTGGGTAAGTTGAGCCATTCATGGGGTTAAGTTGAGCCATCCAAGAAATGCATAATATAGCCTAAGCCTATGTGTCAAAGAATTGAAATCCAATTTTTTGTTTTCAAGATATTTTGCCAAATATGCTTATATAGTGAAAGTTTAGTCTAAAAGGAGCAAAATAATATTTTTATGTGATTCTACATTTTCCTATGCTCAACTTAACCGTCATGCCCATTGCGCAACTTACCCCATAGGGACATTTCACATCAAAAAGCCAGAGCAAGACTCCTTCAAACTAAAACTTGTTACAGTTCACTCAGTTTTCTAAAGTGTCATTTCCATATCACACCCACAATACACCAAAGAGTGCCATTAAAGCTTTCATCCTTGTAGGAGAATTTACAAAAAACATTTTTACAGAAAGTTAGAAAAAGTGGCCAAGATAACTTTTTTAGTGCGAATTAATTGGGTACCTAGGGCCCCTAGAGCCGATTGCAAGTGATTCCATCTTACACTTGAAAACTTTTGTCATGCAATGTACTAATAGATAGGTATTAAATTGAAATAGTTTCTTTGTCTTCTTTCTAAAGGGGGTGGCTCATCTTACCTTGTGGCTCAACTTAACCCCTCCTCCCCTCCCTAAAAAAGGGCTAATAAACCTCACGCCCCCCCCCCCCCCCCCACCCCCCCCGTCTTTTGCCCACAGGCTTAACCAAGGGGTGCCGTGTTGAAAAGAATCCGTAGTCCGGTCCGTTGTCCACTCAACTTTCAAATAAACGTACAAATAAATACTTATACTCCGTGGACAAAGTAGGTTTTCATAATTTCACTATTTTATGTTATCTTATTTGTTAAATTTTGCCTAACACAGGCGAGATGGCGCTATATGATACGCAGCCAGCCCTGAATACAGCTCTGAATACAGTCCAAGGTCATTTACACAGCAAACACACACACCATGGCTACGTTCTGTCTGTAGAGCTTCACATCGGGGAATGGGGTTCGAAGTGGGGTGGCAGGTTGCCCCGACGACTTGGCCAGGAAAAATTTGCAAAAACATGCTAAACTGCCGTTTTTTAGCCACCCTCTGTAACCGGGAAAATTGGCCTTTTGACCCCCTAAGAGGGAAAATTTACCCAAGACTTGGGTAATTGCCCCCTCAGCAAGATCGGGCAGGCTGAGTACGGCCCACTGATGCAGCTCGTTGGTCGTGGATGTGTATTACGTTTTTTTTTTTAATTTAGGCCTAAAATAAACGTATAATGAATGCCACATGCTTTAGTGTCGCCGGCTCAACGCAGAGCGATTGTGCTGACAAGGAACTCGGAATAACAGTGCTGAAACAGTGACAGAATACCCCCAACGCACTGTACAGGATAACATCTCGTTCATATGTTCAAGTTGATTCTAACTGCGATATGATCAGATATGTAGGGGTAAGTTGAGGTACAAAAATGGAAAAGGAAGAAAATTTCTACATGTCCCTGGACCTAAAAAAGAAGTGTGGTCATTGGATTGAATTCACCCCTCTCAACATGGTGTCAATGGGGGCAGGCTAACATGGATCGAATCATGAGTTCCTACTGTCTGAGGGTTTTGCACTGAACAAAGCGGATGACAACCATCAGTGGATGTCAGGGGGCTGTACAGTCCACCCTCATCCACTCCTGATGCCCGCTCCTCATCTTAAACTCCTCCCAACCTGGACATTCGTACAACAGCACTGTTGAACCTCCTTTATAATTATATAGCAAGAAACCATCCCATGTGGGCTGCCGTCGTAAGAAAGGTTCTATCCATCCCCGGGATGATGAAATGTGATACCTTACAGTGATTTCCTGAATTCTGATCCCGGATCAGAAAGTTTCATCATCCAGGCTTCAGATCTGACAAACTGCTTGGACAGTAACGCCATGAGGCGCTGGGGGGAGGAGACCGTCCAAGGAATCGACTTCATCCACTCCAGCATGAAGCCTGGAATACTATAAACCAAAAAACCGCCTCACAATCCAACTCAACCGGCAGAATTTACCAAACCATCGAATTCCCAGTGACTGCCAACTCAATTGCTGAGCAACGCCTCGCAAAGGTCGTTTCATTTCAAGAACATGATAAGATCCACACCCGCTCTGGGGAATTGGGATCAAAAAAGATCACACTTCGTCGAGCCCCGCGTGGATGGGGGGTTCACTTTCAACATCCTTCTCACTAGATGAACTTACCTCTGCTACCAGCCAACTAAGGAGTGAAAGCCCAGGGCATAACATACCCGCAGAGTTCCTGATGCAATGCGCCCACGATTTCTAAATTGGAGGGGGGGGGGCTCCAGAGTTCTACCCATGTTGCCTTCCCAACAGTCCGTGACCCAAGATCGGGGTTGATGAAGTGTCTACGTATCATCGCACAGCTACCTAACCAAACGAAGCCTTCGACAACCCGAGAACACCTCCCAATATCACTATTGTTTGTTTCATCCTTCCAACTGCCTTGAGAGGATATCCTTGCCCGTCTGGAGCCTGTCGTCGAACCCCATTTGCTTGACGAACAAAGAGGTTTGTGCCGTGCCGAGCCTGGTCCATCAGATTGTAAAACTCACAAATGATATAGAGGAAAGCTTTGAAAAGCTTCGTAAGGCAGGCGTCATTTTGGTGGACCTTACTGCAGCATACGACACCCGTGTGGCACCAGGGCTGGACATGCAGCTTCTCCCCTAAAAAAAGCTAATAAACTCCGCCCCCCACCCCCCCCCCCCCCCCCGTCTGGCCACAGGCTAAACCAAGGGGTAGCAGTTTGGTTGAAAAGAAATCCTTTGTAGCGTCCGTTGTCCACGCAAACTTTCAAATAAAAACGTACAAATAAATACTCCGTAAAAGTAGGTTTCGATAAGTCACTATTTTATTTATCTATGTGTTAAAATTTGCGCGAAACACAGTGCGAGATGGCGCTATAGGATAAGCCAGCCCTGAATTACAGCTATGAATTACGGTCCAAGGTTCATTTACACCATGGCTAACGTTCTGTCTGTAGACGCTTTCACATGGGGGGGGGGCAGGCAGGGGGGGCAGGTTGCCCCCCGACGACTTTGGCCGGAAAAAATTTGCAAAAATCATGCTAAACGGCCGTTTTTAGCTCTGACCGGGGAAAAAAAATTGGCCCCTTTTGCCCCCCGAGAGGAAAAATTTCCAAGACTGGGTTAATTTGCCCCCTAAGAGCGGGCAGGCCTGATACGCCATGAGCAGCTCGTGGTCGGATGTCGTTGTTTTTTTTTAAATTTAGGCCCTAAAAATAGTAATCATTGATGCACATGCTTTATTGTCGACGGCCTGTTACGGCACCAGCAGAAGCGAGTGTGCTGACAAGGAGACCGGAATAACAGTGCTGACAGTGACAGAATACCGCAAGAAAACTGTTACAGGTAACATCTGTTCATATGTAAAGTGATACTAAATGCATGATATGATCAGGATATGTAAGTGAGGTACAAAAATGGAACAAGGAAGAAAATTTCTAAATGTCCATGGACCTCTAAAAAGAAGTGTTGGATTGAATTCACACCCTCATCAACATGTGTCAATGGGGCAGGCTACATGGATCGAATCAATGAGTTCATACGTCTGAGGGTTTGCACTGAACAATAGCTGGATGACACGCATTCAGTGGGTGTCATGGGGCTGTACGGCAACCCTCATCCAATCCCGTGATGCTGTGCTCTTCTCTTAAACCTCTCCAACCGGGACAATTCTTACACAGCACTGTTGTCAACTCTTTTATTAATATAGCAAAGACAGACCATCCGACGTGGCTGCCGTCGCAATTATATCCCCTCCTGGGATGAGGAATGTAACACTCTTTACAATGATTCCTGAATCTGATCCAGGGAGAAAGAAGTTCAATCCAATGCTGGCAGATTCTGCAAACTGCGTGGACGGAAAAACGCCGTGAGCGCTGGGGGAGGAGACGGGTCCAAGGAATCGACTCAACTCACTCCAGCAGGAAGGACTGGAAGACTATAACCGCCTCACCGGCAGAAGAATTTCCAAACAAGCGAAATGTCCAGTGACTGCCAACCCAATTGCTGAGCAACTCCTGCCAAATGGTCGTTTCAATAACAGTGATATGGATCACACTCGCTCTGTCCAAAAAGAGATCGAACTTCGCGAGCCCCGGCGTGGATTGGATGGGTCAATTCAAAAATTCCTTCTCACTAGATGAGCTTATCTTGCTATCAGCCAACTAAAGAGGGAAAGGCCCAGGGCTACATACCAAGCAGAGTTCATGAGGCAAGCGGACCACGAGGTCTAAATGGCTACAGGAGTTTTACACAGGTTGCCTTCTACACCAGTCCTTACCCAAGATTGGAGGAGAGCTATATCATCTCACTCCCTCCTAAACCAAACAAGCCTGTCGACAACCCTAAGAATACCCGCCCAATATTCACTATTGGGTGTATCCTTCCAAACTCCTTGAGAGGATGATCTTGGCTCGGCTGGAACCCGTCGTCGAACCCCATTTGCTTGACGAACAAGCAGGATTTCGCCGTGGCCGGAAGCAATGTCCATCAGATGTTAAACTCACAAATGGATTATTGAGGAAAAGCTTGAAAAAGCGCCGTTTAAGGCAGGAGGCGTCATCTGGTGGACCCTTACTGACAGATTACGGACACCGTGTGCGCACCCGGGACTGACATGCAAGATTCTAGGACCCATCCCGGATCGTCACCTTGTACAATTCATAATTAT